>JARHVA010004880.1:1250000-1403009 GCA_037957365.1 Torreya grandis | reverse complement strand
ATCCTCTTCCAAATCACTAAGATAACCAAGAAAATCCTAGCCCTTATACCAACAATGTCAATAGTCTTCTTAACCTAACTCCTGAAGAGAATGTGGTTAATATGACTAATATGCAAAGGGTGGTTGATTTCATTGATCTTTATTCTTTCCACACACCTCAATTATCTTGCATATTTATTATTATCCAAGATTATTATCCAACTCACCTAACCAAGTTAGGGCAAGAAGACCTCATATCCTTTGATGAACCAATTACAATACCCCCCTTGGATAACACTTATCATACCATTTATACCATTCCTCAAACCTCTTTACCTATCACTAATAATACTCAACCTTATATCAACACTTCTAATATATCTCAAACCACACCTTCACCAACTACCCTATCGTCTCAAGGTTATAAAAAAACTAGTCATCTAGTTAAACCTTCTGCCTCTTATCATCACAAATACACATGTAATTTAGATCCTCCTTATGAAGACCTCCTTAAAAACTATGCACATATTTATAATGGTCCTCTTATGGGTTATGATGAGTGGCATCATATCACAGAGCTTACTAATATCCCATCTCAAATCCCATTTCTCAAACTTATGCAAACATCTCGATGACATTACAATCATCTTATGTAGCTTTTGTTCGAAAGGAACATCCCTCATCCTCCCCTAGCAAGATGTGAAGCCACCTTATCCAGATCAAAAGATAGCATTTTAAAATAATTCAAAGAGATGTTCGTACATGTTGATGAAATAATGGACATTTCTCTTTCCCTCAAATTCCCCATTGCTTTTATGATCCTCGATGAGACTCTACTTAATGTGGATGATACTCCTATTTTAGCAATGTCCAAATCAGCAATATCCAAGTCAAGCATGATTTAATTAATGAGGGATCTAGTACTTGTATTGCCTCTCTTGATTTTATCAAAACCCTTGGATATTTTGAATGTAATCTCAAATCCATACACATCACATATCAAGGCTATGACCGAAGAAAAATCCCTCTATTAAGTTGTGTGTGGCTCCCCTTTACTATTTGACCTATCACCATTCACATGAAGGTAATGATCTTTAAATTTCATCTATCCTATATTATTTTTATTAGTAGTACATGGACTCATCACATGAGAGTAGTTTCCTCTTCTACTTGCCAATGTGTTAAATTTCCTCATAATGGATCCATCTATAGGATTCAAGGTGACACTAATCCTTGAAATTTTAAATAATTCCAAGACTGTGGTGTATTAAATATTCCTACCCTTGAACCCTTCTCCACCATTCTATTTCATGAATCTCAATGGTTTAACTTTCTTGTCAACTACACCCTAGGTTGCAATGGTCACCTCAAACTATTTTGATGACAATGATCCTAATGAGATCAATCTCAAGATTAAAACCTCATATCTCTCACCTCATCTCATCTCTCAACTTTTTTCTTATTTTTAAATTCATTCCCATCAACCACCTTATGATCATATCCCCATTGTCTTAACTAAGACTTGATATTTAATTCATCACACCACATCAAATGACAAGGTCATCCCTACCTAAGCCATTTATCTTCATACACCTGATTATGATGATGGTTATACCTTAGATGATCCATTCTTGGGATTTTTTGTCTAGGCCTAAAATGTTGAGATTATTCATTATCATTACTCTTTACTGTAGTCTTTCAATATATCTTCTAGTATTCCATCTTATATCATTCTTAATTTTAGAAATTTTCAGCTTGATCATAGGGTAGAGATGGTGTGCACACCTTCAATTTTTAAATAATCTCATAGGAGTATGCTTATGGATTATGTTATGACTGGTCTCTATCACTTTAATAGATACCATGACCCTTCTAGATAACTTATCCCTGAGATGATTTCAACTCTCCTTTAGATTTCCATACATCCTACTCCTCCCTTAGTAGATCCCAGTGTAGATCCCATTTCCATTCACTCTATATCTGAGTCTCTTCTTCTTTTTGATCTTATTTCTCCTTCATTCAATCCTTATCTAGTCTCTCCACTAGCCCTACCTTCTCTTGGTGATGGATTGCTCCCTTTACTTTAGCTGGCTCCTTTGCCCACCAAATGGGCCAATAAGCCATATTGTGACATTCATAAAGCTATCAATCATTAAACTAAAGATTTTTTATTATACCAATATTTCTTGGCTTCCATTTCTACTCCTCTTATGAGTAAACCTACCAAGTTGACTCACAAGAGTATATGTTTCTTCCATGGAATAGATAATCATTCATCCACACATTAACATAAGTTGTAGAAATATATCAACACCTTGTGTCCCACCACTCCTTAGCATCTAGACAAGGATATACCTCCCACAAAAATATTACCTAAGTATCTTCCTAAGTATGTAGAGGTATATTATCTTTGACACCAATGTGGTACACATCACATTGATCATTGTCACATCCTTCAGCAGCATCTCAAGAATCACATCCTAACCAGTTTTTCACCTTATACCCTTCCTCCCATAGGTTTCCCTCATAAGAAGTCTCCCCCTCATTCTACCATGACTCCACCTCTCATGGTTCCATCTCCACCTATAAGCCACTCACCCATGGACTTTCACTCACCCATGGATCCCTCTCCACTAGTGACTCCTTCACTGGTGGCACCTTCCCCACTAATGATCCCTTCATCTCCAAAACATTATCCTAAGCATCCCTAAAATGATAAAACTCATCAGTATGATCCTTCAATAATTCCAACATCTTTTTTCAAAGAGATTCAATGTGAAGTATTTTCTCAACTTTCCTTGAAGATCAATGAGATGTTAGCTGCAGTTCACATTCAAATTCATAGAGACTTATCAAATGTTATGGATAATATGCATGGACAAATATATCATTACTTAGTATCACATGCATGGTGTTCTTACATTTCTATCTTCATTTTGATTAGATGTGTGCTCCAACTTTACACTTACTTATTTTATATCATTTGACATTGTGTCAAATTATTATCTATCTTTTATGGTGACTTTTGTTTTGCATTACATGTTGGTTATGATGTCATTATGTTCTCTTATGGATTATTTTTCCTAATTACATTCTTTTTCTTATTGACTTCATTTCTTATGATTAACTTGTTCTTTTCCATGACTATTTACTATCTTATCTCTATAAACACAGATAATTATTATTGTGACTTAGTTATACAAACCTTTCTCCCTTTAGTCATTCCTCATTTATCATGTGATCAGTTAACAAATAATTCATCTCATTACAATTTCCTTTTACCGCTCCACTTTGGATCTTCCCTTCTTTCCCTTTGTTCCCTTTCACAAATTAAGCATACACATGGTTGAGACTTGAGATAACATGTTGGTTTATAGTTAAGCCTAAGTTTTCTATTCAACCATATCTTTGGATACTTAACTTCCTTTAGCCAAAGCCTAAAGCTCATTCATGTGTATCACTCTATTTCTCATGATTGGTCATTAACAATTTATATGGAGGATGAATATTAAAAGACATAAAATATTTAAAATCTAAATCATTCAACAAAAGGCAATGATCTAAAAGGCAACATTTAAAAATTTCAAAAGTCAAATCACACTAAAAGATGTGATTCTAAGCACATCTCCTTTCTATAATCAAATCTCAAACTCCATAGTTAGCTTCATGATAGAGATGAGGTCCATTGCGGTGTGGTAGGCTTGTAAATTAGGAAAGGATAATAAAAAAATCTTTTAGTGCTACCTACTTTCTCATGCAAGTAACCGATTTTTTTAGTAGACTGATAAATATGTAAGGGATCTTGAGGATTGGGGAGAACATTGTGAGATGGTAGGTTCATTTTAATTTTCTAATTCAAAACTACCTACATGATTTGATCTTAGTACCACACTTATTGGCCTACATAGATTTATGTCTATAATAAATAGGTATCCTCTATATATTAATGGTCACTAGTCACTCAGTGTCTTCTCATGTCCTTAGTGTGCCTCATGTATCTTAAGATCTTCTCATAAGATGCCTACATTATTTTTCTTACATTACCTTTTTTACTCCCTACAATCCTAAAATTTCTCCTTGAGAATTTTTTTTTTGCTCATTGATCACTCCACAGGGATTCCATTTGTGAGTTGCATTATAAGACCATGGATAGGACTTGGCCTTCCTCAAAAATTACCAAAAAAATTCATATTACCATTCCAAACATCCCTTTTTACCATATTTTCATAATATCCACCTCATTTGTATTTCCTTTGTGAGTTACAGTGTAAGACCATGGATAGGACCCGACCTTTCTCATAAAATTTTCCAATATCTAAGTCACAACAAAATTAAATGTGTCAGATATGAGATAAGATGTGATTGATTATGAGTTACATGTCATTAGCATGCTTCTCATCTTGATTTAGTATGTTTTATGCTTATTTCATTAATATTTCACTTTTATCTTCTTATTTTCCAATTACATGTAAGAATGCAACCACTTATTCTTAAAATTTTCATATTTCCCAACTTGAAATAGTGTGATTAATTTTAAGACCACTTTTTCCAAAAAAATTTCTCTTTTATACCTCCTAATGTGATTTAGTATGATTGATTGACTTAATTGATTTATTTTTATAACATTGGTCTTTCACATGCTTTACATTTTATTATATTATTTTCATACTTCCCAATGTGATTTAGTGTGATTTTACTTGTTTTAATTTGGTACCACTCTTTCTCATGGTTTAAAAACAATTTTTGTCATTTTATTTCCCACATGGTTTATTATACTTAGTCATATTTTGTTATTAAACATTTCCCATCATGATATAGTATGTAGTGCATTTATTTTTGATTAATTATACTTTTCCAAATCTTTTTGTTAGTTTATTTTTAACCATGTATGTGTACCACATAATGCTAGAAAATAAAACACCACACATATATTTCCTATAGCATATACAACAAAATAAAAATACATTTTATATAAAGAAGTATATCCATGCATACCCAAATAAAACCATAAGATCAACATCCAACTATCAAAATAGAATATCTCTATATATTGTGTGTTTTAATACAAAGTACAAAAATACATAGCTCCAACTCTATGGTTAGGCTCTATCATGTCTATCTCATGGCCTAGCTAAGCTACCCAAATATGCCTCAAATAATTTGATTTGAATAATAATTTTTAATGAGGATGTTTGAGATCTTAAACCTACTAACTATGCCTATAGATTAGCCACTTGGGCCTATACCTGTACCAACTAGATAGTGATAGCCATATGCATGACTCTCTCTTAATCCAAGGCCTATCATGCTTATATCTCTCCTTATCTTACCCATACTAGTGGTTGTAGACCAAATTTATGTGCATGTAGCTACCTCATGACCTCCCCTACTAGTCTGAACTAGTTGCCTAAGCTAGGGCAGATGGTACCATGGGATCATCCAATGAGGTGGGTTCATATGGTACCAACACCCCTTATACAATATCATGGTGCACTCCTAACACTATGGATACCCATCTAACCTCCTCCTCATCTGTAAGATATAAAAAATTCAAACTAGATAGATATTATATCACATATATATCTCAAAATATATCTACCAATTATATACAACTCATATTCAATATCAAAGGCTAAAAATTACAAACATTTATTGCTTGTCTCTATGTCACCAATCATCATCTCTATGTCTACTCATCTAATAAGCATGATCTTTCCATCAACTCATCCCACAAGTACCTCTTCCATGGGATTATTTTCAATTAAATAAAACCTTTAAGTCACCACTTATGCATGTCTCAATCCTCACTTTAGTGGTGCCTCTATATACCAACTCTACCCTAGGATGACTAATGAGTCATCTTGGATGACCACCCTCTATACTCTCTGTCATCATTAGCATCTCCATTAATGGTGAAATTGAGGTGGTCACTACTTCACTTACTATGGTGTTGGCTATGGTACCTATGGCACCCATGTATACATTACCACACTCTCTATAGTTGTTGGTTATCATGTTTGACTATTCCATGGTCTCACACACCATAGTTTGATCTCCAATATATTATCTGGTGCTCCTCCTCCTCTCCCCTTATCTATCTCATATGTTAAGCCCAAAATTTAGGCACCACTATAGGAGCTACCAAGTGAGGGAGTCTAAATTGTCCTAGTAAGTGTACCACCAACTACAGATCTACCCACTAGGTGTAGTGGCCTATGATCCACACTCATGCTAAACTTGGTTTCATAGTTTCCAAACTTAGCCAAACAATCATAATGTGCACATAAAGCTACCACATGATCTTTCTTTGTGTGATAATCTATAGTGATGGCATGTGGGGCATGATCCACACCACCTGATCTTATCTCCATCTCAAAACTTGAAACAACCAATCATTGACCACATGGGGAAACCCAATTGGCTAGTATATCAAAAACCTCTCATATATCTAGGCACTCAGTAGTACCATTAGTCCCATGATCTTATGCCCTCTTGACAACATCCTATACATATCATTAATGAACTAAACCTATATGATAGCTACCAAGTCATAGATTATTCCTTGATTTAATATGGATTGACATAAGGCTATTTTATATAGTGGTACCTTGGCATCTAAATAATTACAAAACACTCATGTTTTCATAATTCCTATCATAGCCTTCTAGATATTTGAAATTTTTGTAATATAAACATCAAATAGTCTCACCCTTAGTCCCAGGTAAATCCTATCCAAGCTCATTGCCCATTGGGCTAATGCTCACCTCTCTTCTTGATCATTTAGTATCATTGTGATCATTGGTGTCCCCTATAGGTAGTCCAATAAATTCATAGACATCCTCTAAAGTGATACCAACCTCTATGGTATCCCCATCTACCATCTATCTAAATGTATTGATCAAACATTCTTAGACTCCTTGGAACATGACCACAAGATCAACATTTAGTGGGATCCATTACATCTCCATGATGCCTCCCAAGCCTAGCACAACCAATATAGCTCTATCTACATATGTTAGGCACTCTAGTATATCAAGTATCCACAACACATCCACCAATAACCAAAATCTCTGGTGTATCTTCAAAAATCAAACAACAAAAGATGTATTAGACTTCTATGTCACTCATAATCAAAATACATTCTTTTTAAATTTCATAAAAAATAACTAATTTTCCTTAACTTATTCATTTCTTATTAATTTGACCCATTTTAAAACTCAATTGACCATTTTAGTACTAAGTCAGCCACCTTGTGGCTTAACAGTACTATATCAGCCATCTTCCTTCATTTCAATATTATATCAGCCACATAAAAACCAACTAAATTGACCCTATAGTACTAAGTCAGCCCCTTGGACTTAAAAAACTAAGTTGGACTTATTTTTCCATTTTAGTACTAAGCTAGCCACTTAAGCAAACACACTAAGTCATCCATGTCATACTATGTTATCCCTTTCCCCAACAAACTAAGTCAGCCATGACTTACTTAGTTAGCCCATTCAAAATTTTGTTTTCTACCAACTAGGTCACCTAGTTGACCTTGTTCTTCCAATGCGATGACTTTTTAATCAATTGTAGTAAATGCCTTAGGAATTTATTGCTCCAAACCCTTCCTACCCAAAACCCCGTTTGACTCTTAGTATCCCTAAAAAATTCCTAGGATTCATTCTAGTATCTAGATTTGGCCTAATTATCATATTTTTATAAAACACTCAATTTCAAATAAAAACACTCAAAAATTTAAAATTCTTAGTAGTTTACCTATGCTACACTTGATGTGGCCACTATGTGTCCTCCTCATCTTATTTGTTGTCTCTTCACCATCATGGCTCTCTAAGCTCTCACAATGTCTCTCAGAGCTCTATTTTTCTCAAAATAGTCAAACAATAACAAATGAATTCTTTTTCACCCTATTTATATTTACTATTCATAAATGTTTACCACCAAATTCCTTGTTTTAACCATATATTTGTTTCTACTAACTCATTTTCTAAACCATAAAAAAAAATTGGAATCCTGTCATCATAGAGAATATTTATAACTCTTATATGCCTATGTTTCAAAAAAATTGATTTTTCCTCTTTTGTGTTAATCTCTACAGGTTTGCCTAATATTCCTCACATTGGATTCCTTCACATCTCACATCTCCTTCTTTATATATGATACTAAGGTAAGTAAAGGTATGTGTTTTTTATTTATATCCTTTCATTTATCTTATTTTCTCCTTATTAAACTTTACTTAGTATCAATTTTATGTGTTTTCATGTTATTTTCTTGAAGCACCATCCTATGTTACTCTTATATGACACATGATGAGATTATATTGGGGTATATGTACACACATAATATTTTCAAATTTTTATCAATTAATGATGCTCTTTATCTTGTAGGAACATATTGAGTCTCAATCTCTCTGAGATCATGCCTTAAATGGTGTATTGGGAAAGGGGTGGGCAAACCATTGATGTTTCATAAGATTGTTATCCCTTTTTCCACTTTCTATCTACACACTTGTCCCCTAAAAGCCATTCCCATAAGTTTGGCCTTCTCTTTTGCATACTTATCTATCCTTTTACCATCTTTAGTAGCCCTTTTCCTAGCCTAAAACCCTTTTTGATAATTTACATGACTATGTTGGTTGTGTCCATCTTGTAATTTATTGACAAAAATTATTTAGGGCCTAGGTCATCCCCTAGCCGACCTAGTCTTTGACCTAGTGAGTTTTTATCAATAATGATACTAAGTCAGCCAGGTCGACCCTATCAACTGAAACTTTTGGAAGGGTTATAGGTTAGATCTTCCTATATAAACATAGTAATTTTTCCATTTTTAAGAGAAGAGAAAAATAGTTAAGATATATTGTGCATCTATTTATCCATCATTCTACTTGAAGAACAAGCTTAGGGTTTCATAATTTCTTTGGAGATATGAATCTTGTCTTATGGAGAAGTTTTTTGGATGTATTGATAGGTTGTGTATCTTAGATCTGATTTATCCTTATCATCCTTACATACCATAAAAACCTCTTGATAATTACTTTGTCCAAGGGAGAGATTGAGTTTCGACAGTTTCATTTTCAGATGTAAGTATTCCTAACTTTGTTCCTCCTTTATAAGAGTAGATAGATTTATATTCTATGAATTAAGAGTTCATATACATTGATGTGAATATATGTCTCTTATGCATGTTTACTTTTATTATTTATGACCCCCACTTTGTGCCACAAGCTTTGGTGAGCACTAGATTAGATTTTTGTTTTACTTGTTATTAGTTTAGTGAATATGAAAACATAGGACCTAGTTAAGGCTATTACATAGTTTTACTTGATTAGAGGCTTTGGAACCCTCCCTAGTGATATTATTATGGTAAGAGGTAACCTCATTAGTTTAGGGTGGTCCATATTTATCATTACCCCAATTATTTAATGTATCCCCAATTGGAAGTGTAAGTAAGATCTATCTTCTTCAAGCTAGGATTGATTTATGGATCTTTTCTCATTACATACAATATCCAATTGTAGGATTTGCTTATTTTTCATATTGATATTGTCACCATTTGATATATATCATGGTATAAATACATTATCCAATTCCTCAAACATCAAAATTATCCTTTGGATATGAATTCTCATGAAAAGACTCAAATTCACAAACAAGCCTTAAAATATGTCTTTTGACATAACACCCTTTATTATCACAATGTCGAAAGTACCCTGCTCTACTATGTAATGAAATAAGAGGTCCCTCCTCTCCTTGAACAAGCACATATGGTAATTTTTGGTGTTGATTATAGTGGACATGCTATAACACATAAATTACTATATATGGGATACTTTTGGCTTAATCTCAAAAAATGTTCTATCAAATTCACTAAAAATTGTAGTCCTTTCTAACTCCATGATGATCTAATCCATTCACCACCAACCAAGATCCAAATTGTGGAATATCCTTGTCCATTTTCCATGTGGGGATTAGATATCATTGGTAAACTATGTATATCATAATATGGGCATGATTTTATCATCATAACTGCTAAATATTTTACTAAATAGGTAGAAGCCATACCTCTTTTCAACATCATATGAACTACTATTTCAAAGTTTATCCTTAACCAAATCATTTTTTGTTTTATAATTGCCCATAATATCATCATTAATAATGGTGTAAATTTTAAATATCCCACAAATTTTCCACAACTTATCATCTATAATGTAATGGCCAAGCTAAGGCCACTAACCAAAACTCATACAAATTGGTATCTTCATTTATTTCCCACATTTTGGGCCTATCGCACTAACATTTGCACTACCACTAGGGAAACACCTTTCTAAATAGTCTATGGTTTTGAGTCTAGCCTACCATCAAAATTTGAGATTCTATCCTTATGTACATCTCTTCACACTATCATTCTAGATGAGGAATCATGTGAAGCTCACCTTCATGCTCTTGATCTTCTTGATGAACACCATCTATTTACTCTATAACATAATCATCAATACAAGGCTCATATTCTCTAAGCAACTTAATAAAAGGGTTAAAGTCTACATTTTCAATTTTGGTGATTTATTCCTTAAATCAGACTATACCTATGATAAAGAATTCTAATATGCCCAAAAATGGTGGGGCCCTTATTTAGTGAAAGATATTCTTAGTCTTAGCACCTATCACCTCCAAACTAATGAAGGTAATGTTTTCAAAGAGCCCACAAATGCATAAAATTTAAATAAATATTTTTCTTAGATATTTCCCTTCTTATCATCTTTTTATATGTTGTCCTACTAAAACTTTTTGCTGATTTCTACATGGGTCTCACCCTTTATATCAGTTTTTTCTTTCCACAAACCTTAGATCCTTTTCTTGGTCCTTTGATTTATTTTTCTCATGAGTGTCATTGTAATACCATGGATAAGACCCAATTTTCCTCATGAATTCCTTTCACTTTTATTGATTTATTATCTTCTAATCCTTTTTACACCCTCTTGGGTTTATCCTTTGTGAATTTTAGTGTAAGACCATGGATAGGACCAAGACTTCCTCACAAATACCATTTTTTTGTTCTATTTTCACATACCTTGTTCACTCTCTTAGGTTTATCTTGTATGATTTATAGTGTAATACCATGGATAAGACCAATCCCTCATCATAAAATCACCACTTTTGTTTAATCAAGTCTTCTCTTTCTATGGTGTTAATAATTGGCTACAAATTTGTGATCCCATATTATCATCTTCAATTTTTACTTATTTTTTAGATACAACCTACACAAAAAATGATGTTACCATGTTTTCCTAAACTTAAAACATTCTTATAATAAGGAATCATACTTCCTTGTCATTGTATCCATTTTCACCATTATCACATTTTTATGATTTGAGGTAATTTAATTTTTTTCATGTTCATTCCCCTTAATTTCCTTTATTTTCATTCCACTTTGGATGAAACAAGGTATAAATAAAGATAGCACTTTTATTTCACATGAATAAACAAGACTCTTAGACACCATGCTCTCTAAGTTCTTTTTCTTAGCATTCAAGTCCAAAGTTTTTAAATGATATTCATATTTAATACCCATTTTTAGTTCTCTAAATCCATGTGGAGGAGGAATAAAAAAACTATCAAAATTTAAAAGCCAAACCATTTGAAATAAATGGTAATGATCAAAAGGCAACATCTAAATTCAAATTTCAAAATCACACTAAAATACGTGATTAATAGCACATCTCCTATCTCCCAATTGAAGCTCAAACTCCAAAGTTGGCTTCATGATAGAGTCAAGGTCCATTGGCGTACAATAGGCTAGTAGATTAGGATAGGATAATTCAAAATAATATTTAGTGATACCTACTCTCTCACATAAGTACATATTCCTTATAGTAGACTAATGGCTTTATAAAGGGTCCTGAGGAATAGGGAGCACATTATGGGAAGGTAGGTCCATTTTAATTTTCATGAATATAACTTTCATAGGATGATATTCATATTTAATTTTATGATGCAAGATTTTTGTGGTTAGGAAAATTTATTCAGAGTCCTTAATCTTGAGAGTCTTCTTATTTTGACAAACCTAATTTAAGTGCCTTGACTTTGATAAATATTTTCTCTGCCTTGATTTTTCCTTCATTTTACTCTCCACCCATTTAATTTCCTCCCTTGATAGGAAAATTTGATTCTAAATCTATTTTCCCACTTCTATATTTCCTTTTCTTCAAATATTACAACATGATAGCACTACTTTATTCTAGTTTTATATATTGTTATAACAAAATAATATGCTTGAGTGAAAATGGATTCATTTATTTATACCACTACTTTACATTTCTATAACTGCCTTGGTTCATTTGAAAAATCTACATTTTTTTTGTACTTTTCTTTTTTTTCAAACACATATGTCCATTTCTACTTTCATGTAACTTTTCCATTATTGAGTGCGGTTGGATTATTACTTCTCACTCACCAATGTTGTTTTCCCTTTCATGCAATTTTTCTAATGGTGATTGAGTCAGGATTGTTACTTCTCACTCATAGATGTTGTTTTATCATTGCTTGCCCATCTTTGTTTAAGGATTGTTATTAGTTTTACATTGATATTTGATTACCATTTTTAATTGTATAATTAGTTTGATTTGGTTTATTTATATTTATTACTTAAGGTTTATTTTTTTGAGGTTTTTTATCATTTAGTAGCCTTAGATTTTTGGTTACTTGATTTACTCTAAATTTTGACTTGGTCATTTGGTCCTAACTTAGAATTTGTCGCCCTAGTTTACCAAATTTCCAAGTACATCATGATTATAGTATGTCAGCTATCTTGGCTTTCCTACATTTATTTTTTCTCTCTTTAGTTTTGTATCCTTGGGTTTCTCCAAATATGCACCCTTCATGATCAAAACTACAAACATAGTAGATAACAATTCAATGATAAAGGTAAGTCAAGGTATGCATACATTACTTTTATCTTTTAGTTATTCCATTTCAGTCATTTACTTTCAATTATTTTATGCTTTAAAATACTATAATTTATTTAGCTTCAAAATTATATGTTGTTATGTTCTTTTCTCAAAGAACCATCCCCTATTGTACCTGAGTGACACGTGATGAAATTTGAGTGGTGTATATATATACACAATATTTTAAAAATTTATCAATTATTGATATTTTTTCTCTTTAAAAAACCTATTGAGTCTCAATATCTTTGAGTTCATGCCTTAAAGGGAGCATCAAGAAAGGGGTGGGAAAACCATTGGTGCTTCATAGGATTGTTATCCCCTATACTACCACTTGTTATCTACACAACCTTCTCATATATACTTTCTTAATCCTTTCATCCTCTCTTTCACACTCCTCTAAGAATTTTACTACCTTAATTATACCCTTCCTAAACCTAAAACCTCTCTTCAAAATTTAGCACACCTTACTTATCCCCTTTTTAAAATCATGTTATGGATCTAGGTTAGCTCTAACCGACCTAGACTAGGACTTAACTTGTTTTTTATCAAATAATGATACATAGTAGAATTGGGTAGACCCTGTTGGCTAAACTTTCAAAAAGGTTTAGGGTTAGATTCACACACACACACACACACACACACACACACACACACACACACACACACACACACACATTCATTTCACCATTTATTATAAGATAAGAAGAATAATTTCATATTTTGCATATTTGTATCCACTATTCTATTTGAGGAGCATAGCTTAAGGTTTCAATACTTTCTTTGGAGATGTGAATCTTGTCTTGTGGAGAAATATTTTAGATTCATAGAGAAGTTGTCTATCCTAGATCTGAATTATCCTTATTATCCTTACATACCACAATAACCTCTTGTGAAGCACCTTGGTCAAGGGAGAGATTGAGGTTTGGTGGGTTCATCTTGAAAGGTAAAGATTCCTAACTTTTTTCATACTTTGTAAAAGTAGATGGATTTGTATTTTTACTTCTCTCCCATGCATTATGATTTCCTATACATTAACTTAAGTATAGATATTCTATGCATGTTTAATTTTTTAGTTTATTACCCCCATTTTGTGTCACAAACTTTAGTGAGAACTAGATTAGATTTTACTTTACTTGTCATTTATTTAGTGAATATGAAAACATATGACCTAGCTAGGGTTATTACATGGTGTTTATTAACTAGAGGCTTTGGAACCCTCTCTAATGACATTATTTTGATAAGATATCCCTTGGTTAGGTCTAGTAGATCCATCTTGGTCGTGACCTATAATATCTAATGTATTAACAATCAAAAGTGTAAGTACAATTTATCTTCTCTGAATTATGATTGATTAATAGGTCAACAAAATTTTGATTTATATATAGATATAATCTAATGAAAAAGGTAAATGCTTGATTCTAGGATTCCATTAATTAATAAACAACAAACGTGCATGTAGCTAATCACACATAGATTCTCATAGACTTTAAATAAAATGAAATAAATCAATTAGCTCAACTGAATAGCAAGAAAAACATCCTAATTAACACATAAACCTTGATAAAAATCATAAATAATAGTTATTAAACATTAGTATTAATCTATTAAAATAAAAATAAAGTGGAAGACATCAATGAAAACTAGATGTACTTATAAATAAAACTAGATTAATATTATTCTGAAAGCATTTTTTTATAGTAAATTTAACCCTTCTAAAATACTACATAACAATATAAATATAATAGAAGTGGGACCCTTCTCCCAATAGCATGAGATCCCACTCTTGGCCATCATAAACTAAAATGGTTATTGCAAATAAATTTCAACATATTCCCCATCCCAAAAAATATTCTTAGGGCCCACAGAGAAGAGATTCCTAAGGAGTTAGGGATGGACTACTTCCCAATTAACTGGGATGCACCTCCTCAACTACTAGTGTATCATCTACCAAGTTACTCTCCTCATCTAGTTTGTGAAGGTTCATAATTGACTCTCAGAAGATGATTTTATCCTAAGCCAATAGTCACTCATGGGCTCATATTGAGGCCTCCAATGAGACCTTGACCTTCTGCACTTGGATAGTGCTCATCATGGATTGGGTTTCAAGCTCTAAGAACACCTTTACTCCAACTTGATTTGCCTTTTCCACCTTTCTTATCACTATTTGATCAAATATCACTAGGTGCACTTCAAACTCTTACTTGTCTATTAGTGTACCATTAGGGTGGAATAGTAGAGAAATGTTAGCCTCCTTAAAGTAAGCCACAATATTTCTTCCTTATTCTTCTTCAATGGGTTGATTATAGTCTTTTTTATGCTCAATTAGTCCTTGATAGAGGTCTGAATGTTCCTAAAATATGTCTATTATAGACTAATATCTACCAAGTGCATGATATTAAGTATGAGGAACATCCCTTTGTGGATGATCACTATGAGTTTCTTGTATTTGTTGTCAATGTAGATGATTATCTCTAAGTATGATTGGACTAATTAGAGCTATTATTTACTCATGGAGAGGACCCTAGTCACCTCTCCAAGAGTATAAAATAGTTATGTGAAGGTTGATAAGACCCAATTGATCAATTTAGCTAGAAAGGTGTTCCTTACCTATGATTCCAAAATTCTCACCTAGTCTTGCATGTCTTCCATGAGATTTTTTGACAGTTAATTCATAGCTTTAAGCACAAAATCCAAATCCTCAACAATAATTTATTCCCCACTGAGCATCCTTACTTTAGTGAGTGAGAACATATTATTTTTAGTTCTCTACACCATTAGGTATCCTTCTTGAGTAAACTTCTAAGTGAGGACTCACTTCTTACTCACTGACTCAATATCAAATTATCATTGGACATCTAGGTCCCCATGTATGACCATTTATGGGCTTTGTAAACTAGAAGGCACAATAAAACCAATCTAGCTTTACTTTTTAGTAACTCCCATAGTAGTATAAGATAATTAAGGTGGGATGGTAGAGGTAGAAGTAGAAGGCAGAAGCCTAGGAAGAGGACGAAAAAGAGGGAAGGAAATAAGTGATTGTATACATAATATTTTCAAACTTTATCAATTATTAATGCTTTCTATATTAACAAAACCTATAGAGTCTTAATATCTCTAATTGAATGAATTAAAGGGTACACCAAGAAAGGAGTGGGTATATCATCAATGCTTTGTAAGATTATTGTCCCCTATACCACCACTTACAATCTATACAAACCTTCTGCTATATACTTCCCTAAGATTTGACACCTCCCTTACACACTCCTCCAAGTAATTCATTGCCTTAATTATCTCCTACCCAAGCCAAAAACCCTTGTTGACATTTACCAAACAATGTCATCATGGGTTGATCCTATATTTAAAACATATTAGTGTGTTATAAGTCTCAGTCTACCTTGGTCAACCCAAACCAAGACCTAACTTACTTTATCAATTAATGATACAAGGATAAATTGGGTCGACACTATCAATTAAAATTTCAAAAAAAATTAGGGTTAGATTTAACTATATATCCACATTAATTTTTTCCATTTCTTAGATAAAGAGATAGAGTTAATTCTTCATTTGTACTTCTTTACAATTTTCTCTTCCACCATTCTACTTGAGGATTTATTTTTAAGGGTTTATACTTAGAGAAGAATCTTTTATTTTGGGAAAGTCTTGGATTATTTGGCCTATCTTAGTGATCTTTATAAACCATAAAAACCTCTTGCAAAGCACCTTTGGCCAATGGAGAGATTGAGTCTTGATGAGTTCATCTTCAAGGTAAGTATCTCTAACTTTACTCCTATATTTTAAGAGATAGAATTAGAATAAGTAATGGATGTTGGATTTATATCTCTCTCTATACATTAGGGTTATATATATACATAACTTAATTAAAATTATTCTATACATGTTTACTTTTTATGTTTATTAACCCCACTTTTTTTGGAGAAGAAATTAGATAGTAAAGCTACACAAGATATTTGTCTAATATTCATGAATCATGTACTTAGTTTGTCATATATATGTATATTTTGTCCTATCCCCATGACTTGTAATAGGTTAAAATATGAACATAATCCACTTTTGGTGTCAATTAAGAGAAGAATATGAATAGTCATAGACTAAAAATGTCTATATATACTTGTATTTCTATGAATAACTGAGTTCTACCTTTGAAGAGATCAATAGAGACCATTTTGGTTATGGTTACCTTTTGTGTTTGTTACTTTGTTCCTTACATGCATTTTCATGTATAATGTTTAGATTATTTTATATCTAATTTCATTTGAATACTCTATAAATGTTAATTAATCATTGGTTGTTCCTACTTATTTAATGAACAATAATTCATCTTTTCTATGTTTTTGTTTCTAACCTTATGTATGGATACTATGTACTATCCAATGCATTAAAGTATAAACCTATCTATCCTCATCCTTAACATGTTTTGATGCTTTAGTAACCTCTACTAACAATGGTGTGGTGAGTGTGGAAACACTTGTTCTAGAGGAAATTATGTTAAGATGGTTATTTGGGTAGAGAGACATTGAGACATGGCTAAACCAAAAAGCATTTAATTTCATAGAAGAATAATCCAAATGAACTGGTCTTACCACACAATAAATCATGTAAGAGTATATCTATGGAGAGATTTATGAAATATTTTTGTGTGAGTTTCATATATTTCTAGCTAATTGGTTAGCATGGTTAGAATAATATTAATTTAACTCAAGAACAAAAGAAACAATCATTTGGATAGAAGAAAAGATAGACTGGTTGCAAAAATTAAAAACTAACTAGATGAGGGAAATAGATTACTGGGTTGTTGCCACCATAGATGGATACATCGAATAATTTGTAGTAAAAGGATGCATATCTTTCAAATATAAACAAGAATTTTTTGTTAGAGGAGTTAGAGTGAAATTTTTTCAATAACTACTTATCCTTTTGAGCATGTTGGTTGTGGATAAGGCCATAGTGGCTACTCTAGCCAATATGGAGTAGTCACTTCAAGCATATGGGGGTGTGTGTGACATGAAATTGAATGATTATTAGATGAGTAGATAATTCTTGAACCTAAATCCTAAATTGAAACATGAGGAAATAAGAGTTAGAATAAATGTTTGGATTTAGAACATGAGCTATGATAATAGAATAGATGGAATAAATAGAAGAATACCCAGGTAGCTTTGAGTAAAGGTAAGAGTAGTAGTAAAATAGATGATGAATGATTAAGAAGACATAATTAATGAAATTAAATAGAATATGAATGAATAATAAATAAATAATATGATAAATTCTAGTAAATATAAAGAAGTGACAAAGAATGAGATGAAGAAGAGATGTTAGAAGGAGATAATATTATAAAAGTAGAGTACTTAAATGATAGATGTAGTGTGCAAATAAAAAAATGGGTATTATCAAAAGAAGGAAATGAAGAATTAAAAAAAGAATTAGAATATAGTTTTAGATTAGTCATAGTTTCAAGCACAGAAGAAGAAGTCATAGGATAGAATCATTCACCAGAAGATAACATGTCCTCGCAACCCAATTTCTTATATTCTAGTAGAAGTTTTCAACCAGGTGGATAGGAAGATAATAGTTAGGAAGGTACATTTTTAGAAAAAGTGTATCATTGGGGTACCAAAATTCAAATAACATCAATTTTAAAGGATTTTAAGGCCATATGGATTATTGAAACCAAGAAAAGAAAATAAGTAAACATAGCAAAATAAAGTGCACATGTTAACTCTCCTACTGTGAAGATAAATCTTAGTAGTATGTACATAAGATTGCCCAAAATGTAGCCTCTTATTATAATATTTTTGTAGTATATCCTTTAAACACAATTTTAAAATATGGGTCATATATGGGATTTATAAATCTTGCAATGTTTGATGGGTCTACAAACCCTAAACAGTACCTACTAACCTATGAAATGAGATGGCAAGTTAAGGGCATTACTAATGAAGCTACCTAAAAGTGTGAGTTATTAATGGTAATAACTATAAGAACACTTTAGTTCATATACCATGTAAACATTTAGTGGGAAACTATACAATATGTTAAGGAATGTCTCATCACAGAGTTCAAAATAAAGAAATGTACAAGTTAGACTATTCAGGACTTGAAGGAGATAAGGCAGAAGTTAGGAGAATTAGTTTATAAATATGATCAAAAATTATTTGATATTATGAATAATGTGGAATTTACCTTAATATATAAAGATAAATTTGCATGGTTTATCAAAGGACTACACTCCAAAATAAGTTTTTTCATTGCATAGACTTAATATGCTACTAAAGTAGATGCTAGAGTTGTTGCCCTATGAGTAGAGTAGATTGAAGACTATGGGGAAGCTCCTAACATAAATTTTAAGATTTAAAACACACTACAAGATTTTATAAAGATAATGGAGAAATATCATGAGGTAGATAAACCTAAGTTTAATTTATGGTGTATGGAGTGTGGAAAAAAAATACATCACAAGAATGATTGTCCTAAGATCAAGATAGAGTTATATGAAATTATCGAGTAGTAGGGCACACAAAAATGCAGTGACATCTCATACAATAGTATGTTAATAACCCATGGAATTTTTATTTTAATTTATGTAAGTTGCATAATCATGATGAAAAAAATTATAAGGCTTTGTAGGAGCTCAAGAAAGACACCACCAAACATGTATTCACCATCACTACATAGCAATTGTCCTTAATAAATCATATGATTCTAGGCCCAAATTTTGATAAAGTTTATGCAACCCAAGAAGGTCTACAATGGTTTCTTAGTTCACCATAATACCAACCTCAAGATCTAGCCAGTTGGACCCCTCCTTCACTGAGTTGGATACCACCACCATCATAATATTAATCTGTAATACCTTAGAGCTTAGCCATGACATAATAGAAACAAAATAATTGGACCCCATCAGTTGTGCTAAAATAATTTCAAACTAGACAAAATACCCATCAACATTAACATTGGAACATAGTGTAGCAATAACGAGGGTATAGAGGAGGATATCAGTCTAATATAGGAGGATCTGGGGATAGATATAGGAGAGGTTACCAAGGTATTAGAGGTAATAACTATCAATATCCTCCTTTGCAATGCTACCTATGTGGAGAGTATAAACATGTACAATGAAATTTCCCTTTGAATCCTCAAAGATAGTCTTACTTTACTTACTATATAATATATAACCAACATGAGATAAAAAACTATCTTATCTTAGAAATTCAATGAGAAGATAAGGCCATCAGGAATGTGAATATGGTCAATACATAGCCTAAGGAGGATGCTTTCATGAATTTTGTTACATGACATAAATATGCAGAAAGAGGTTTGACTCTTTTGGAAATGCCTTAGGACTAGGGAATGTAAAAATCAAAATAGGATAAATGCCTAGACCTAGATATAGAAAAGGGGATTATGTATGAATCTATATAGATGTTTAAAAACATACAACATCAATATACTATTTAAGGAGATGCTAAATTAATAGATGCTCAAATGTATGGCTAGATCATGCACATTATGCATCAGAATGGAGTTATCACTATGATCACATATCTTTTGAAAATTTTAAGCATACTATGTAATAAAGACATCTCCTAGAATATCACAAACTTGCTACATAATCTACTGGAGTGTACACAACAAGGATAGTAAATGATATAAAATATTATTTGGTATATCAAAACAAAGAAGCCCTAGGATGTATATGCACAAATCGACATTAAGGTTGTAGGATATGAAATTCTAAATGTTTTCTTTGATTTTGGTAGCATAATAAATATGATTCATAGGTCTATATGAGAGGTTATTGGATGATCAATTATAAGTTACATCCTAGCAACTTTGAGCTTAGCTGACTATGGAAGAGTTGATCCCATCATAAGATTAAAATATGTTGAGATCAAAGTTTTAGAACTAACCCTATGAGGTGAATTTGAAGTCATTAATATGAAGATAACAACAACACATTATCCTACACTAGTTGGAAAGAAATGGGCATATGATGGTCAAATGACTATCAACACTATGCAAAATCAATTAGAGTCACAATAGTGAGATAATTTTTTTATCATTCCTTTGAATAGGGTACACAAACCTTACATCATTCTAGTTGAACCAAATTCTCCATATGTTATGCAAGAAACTAGTTGGGTGAAGGTAAATTTTAAAGACAACCAAAAATCTTTGTGTAGTTGAGTGCAAATTATTGTATGAGCATATTAAACCTTAGTTATAATCATTACTCACTCAACAATTGAAGACATATTAATAATAAAGGCCTAAAATAGTAGTTATTTAGCCATTAAGAACCCAATTTGTCATAGAAGATTGTGCATCTATGTATTCAAAATCCCCTACTCATTTATAAGTTGACTTCCTCTATCAATAAGATGATCATATGTAGGATTGTATAGATATAAATAGAGAAGGCACTTTTCCTTGGGAAATAACTTCATCTATTAGTGGAGACTCTAACACACACCTACTTAATTAGGCTTGAGGTGTTTATGAACTCTAACCTATGAGAATGGTCTTTACACATAAAAGATAACTTAATATGTACTATGCAATTGAGGATATCAATCAGTTAATTATGTACTTATAAGTTAATATATATACCATCATCTATTGGGTTAGTGCTCTAAATTATGCTCTAAAGGGAGTTGCAACAACATGGTGGGAAATTCATATAAATGATCAACTTGAGTGGAATGATACCTACGAGATCATGATTAGTAGGTTCCAAATATTGTAGCTCATTATTATTAATTTACCTTCCCTACAAGAATTTGAGCGTCCTAAAATTTATATTCATAAATGTGTTGAAGTCTGGACTGAGGAATGTGTGGCACCAAAGTACTGGGTTCACATCTTTCATTATACACCTGCTCATTTATCATCAACATGGTATATGAATCAATAACATAGGAGGGAGAGAAAGCATTGGGTGTATGTGAAAAATGAATTTATATAGATTTTTTTTTTGAATATGAGAATCCTTTGGTTCACAATGCACTACTGAAAATCAAACATTTCCTATGTCATGGGTGCATAGAATATTTAAGCACCATAATGGAATCCACTGTGCAAAAGAACATAGCTTCTGATCTTAATTCAGCATTATGAAGATACAAATATACCAAGAAAGAATAACAATCTCTTACGTATCCATGCCATTGAATATAAGATGAAGAGGACATTGAAGATTTTGATTCTAATGGTGATATAATTTTGGCTGATTTATTTGAACTTGAATAACTAGCAGAACTAGTAAAGGACCCTAGTGTAGAACCAATTGAACAAGACAAGTTACACAGAATATAAATCCTAGAACAAGAAGGGAAAAAATGATATAAGAATATTTTTATGAGGAAAAACATAAGATTTACCATCAGCCCATTAAAAAGCATGTATCAAACATTAGAACTAAGGAGGTTCCCAAATTGGCACATATAGGTGATAATTCGAAAGAAGCTAAAGTTTTTGAAGATATGAAACTCTTGTGATATTATCAAGATGTCTTTCCCACTAAATTTTTATACATTCAATTATTTTATCCATCTCTAGGTGAAATGCATTTCAAACTAATGGAGTGTGCATGACCCACAAATAAATGGGCATACAAGCTAAATCCAAATATGAAGTTGAAAGTGAAGGTTGAACTTGATAGAATGTAAGTTGTAGGTATAATATATCCTATAGAAAAGGAATATTGGGTAAGTCCCATAGTATTAAATCCTAATAAAATAGGTGATATCAGAGTATGTAGAGATTATCACATTCTAAATGATGCATATGTGAATGATCTATTAGTGCCCAAAATTGCACTAAAGTAATTGGGCCCTTGTCAAGTGTAAATTCCCAATCCCTTGGCCAAATTATTGCTTTCAAAATGTTCATGTCAAAGATCAAATTCATGTGAAAATAGGCTAAGTCCTAATTTGGTTTTTGCATGGTGAATGTGTCTTTCCCTTAGATTTTTTCAAGCTTTTTTCATGAACACAATGTCCGATGGAAATAGGTCTTTGGGATATTTGTATCAGACAAAAAGTTTGAAGACTTATTTCCATCAGACATTTTTCCCACTACAAAAATTCCAAAGGAATTCAATGTCTTGGCCAAGTCCCATTTGCATTGAGTTAAGTGTTTTTCAAAAATCCAAAGGGTCAATTCTTTTGGATATTTTGTCCATGACAAAAATTTTAAAGGGCACTTACCCTTCAAGCATTTTTCCCATGCAAAAAGCCTAAAATAAATGTAAAGTCTTATTTTTTTTAAGCCAAAATGTTTGTGCAAAAAATCTAAAGGGCACTTACCCTTTGGCAAAAATTCAAAGGTCTAATTTCTTCGACAAAATATCTAAGTCCAATTCCTTCAATAAAAGTGTAAGGTCTAGATGTTTTGGACTTTTTATTCATGGTAAAATTTTTGACGGGCACTTTCCCTTCGAATATTTTTATTGCGGCAAAAAAGCTCGAAAGAAAAGTCCAAATTCCCTTAAAAAAGGTCAATTCCTTATTTGTTTTAGATTTTTTGTCCATGGAATTTTTTTTGAAGGGAACTTGCCCTTCGGGTATTTTACTCACACAAAAAGACCAACAAAATTCCTTTGATTTGGAGAAATTGTTAAGTCTAAAAGTCTTATTTATTTTGGACATTTTGTCCATAGAAAAAGTCCCGAAGGGAAATTACCCTTTAGATATTTTTCCCATGGAAAAAAATTCAACAAAATCCATTCCTTCAGCAAAAGTGTAAGTTTAGTTTCTTTAGAAAAGATGCCAAGTTCAATTTTAGTTTGGAAATTATTTCAAATAAAATGTCCAAAACAATTATCCTGATGAAGATAGAGAAGACAAAGACAAAAAGCTCGAGAAAATTCTTCCAAAGACCAAAAGGTTGATGAAAGAAGGAATGCCAAAGACAAAATATATGATAAGTAAAGTCTTGATTAAATTTATGAATTTTCATAGGTGACGGGCTCACAAACATCATTGATAGGCACATGGACATCAATCTTAACCCATGATAAAGAGCCATTAGAATTCAAATATTCTAGGATGATTACATGAACATTAAATTTAGGCCTTGTGAATTAGTAATTTGTTTTCAAATAGGAGTATGAGATGCCACCATGTAGTGTTATGGTGTTCAAGGAAATAGAGACTACTATCAAGGTTCATAGGAAGCCCACAGAGCTACCAAGTAGGACATCCTCGAGGATAATTGTAGGTAGTATCCAATGGTGTTCCACCCCATGGATTGAAATATAATGATACATGTTTAATTAGATGAAAATATCTAACAACATGAGGGCATAGTTTAAAAGTTAGTATATGGTCATAGGTTAAAGATCAAACACATTTCTAAAGATTGACAATATGTATCCAAAGTGTACACAATTCGATGTATAGTGCATATTAAAGTCAAGACCTTTCAAAAAAGCCTAGAATAAATGTGGGACCACTACTTAGCAAGAGGATGTTAGCCTAAAAGGGTTGATAGAGCAAGATGTAGACAACTTATAAGGCTACCAAGTGGTATGACCTCAGGGCCAAAGCTAGTCAGTAGCCAATAGTGCTTGATCTTCCTAATCAAGATTAATGGTCTACATCGATCAATGCACATAGATACAATAGATTAAACCAAGATGGATTTTTCAAAGGGTCCAAGTAAAACATGGTAGTGATATGTGTCATGATGGAAATTATCTAGACATAGATATATGGTTCACATTTGCTCGAATAAGTAGATCCAATGGTGTAGGATGATCGTGAACATTTTAATGAAGCTCAACTACATATGGAGACAACTAATGTTGAGGCTAGTGTAAAGTAAGGATATTGGTGAATTAAGTGACATGGTGATGTTTATTTGTCATATAGACCATATAAATAATATGACCTTGTGTAATCTAGTTGGCAAAACTTTCACCATTGATAGCCCATTGACATGGAAAATTTATGAAAGGGACCAAGATTTACCCAAGTAAATCAAAAGTTGAAACTAATGCATTTTTTCATTAAAAAATGTGAGGGAAGCCCTAAAAGGTCAAATGTGAAAGAGGTGAATTTACAAAATGTAAAATATGAAAAATAAGTTGGAGTTAAAAGGTAAAATTTTTGAAAATGACCTGAGTCTTTTACATTTTTTCACTATTATGCTTGCCTAAGATCCTCTATGGGAGAGATATTGTAGGTTTACAAATCTAAGGTGGGCCACTGCAAAGAAGATCTATCGAGTAGAAATGAATCCAAAATATTCCTAGGGAATCATTGCATGAGCAAGTTGTTCCATGGTGTTCAAAGAGGAAGAGGATATATCCAGAAGGTTTTAGCTATACAAGTGGTCTAGGGCATCTTCAGGTAGTTCTACATAAATACAAAGTTTTTTTAGCCCTATACCATGAATATTCTCCTTCCAAATCATGTGAAATGAATATTTCACCATGAAACTAGAAGTTTGTTTCTAAATCTTCATTATTCTTTATAGTGGTAGTTAGAACATTGATTTTTCTTACAAATGGATGAAGATTTTAGGCATAGCAAGGGAATATTTTCTAGTTGGATGCATCTTGGTAGACTTGAAAGTTTGTTTTTCATTTTTGAGAGTTATAAACCACAATTATAGATTTAAAAAATGTATAAATAGAGGGGACTATGCTCTATTCAAAAAATTTATCGGTTTTTCATTGTTGTAGGTAATTGTTTTAGGCATCCATTTTCTCCAAGTCTAGGTTCTATAGAAATTTTTTTGGAATCAATTATTGTGTGTAGATCTTATCACCCTTGCTAGGGTGGTTGTATCTATATAACCATTATCAATCTTTGAGATCATGTTTATGTCTCCCTTGTTAAAAGAGAAATATTACCATGCTTGTCCCCATGGCAATGTTTTGGAGTGTTAATGTTTGAAATATTTATTTTCAAGTTAATGAAAATGCTTACGGTTCTTTGTTGTTTCTTGTTATCAAAGTGTAGTGACATATTTTACAAATATTTTTGACTAGATATCTTGTTCTATGCCCATTACTAGTTATCATTTTGGGTTTCAATCTAGATTATAATTCCCTTTCTGCATTATTTTAGAATATGTTGTTGAGTAACTTGTTAGGGCACCGTAGGTTTATGGATTCATTAAGGAAAGACATTTGAAATATTAGTTTTAGTATATGTTCTAGTATCTCAGGGATTATATTGCATTTACCATTTTCTTGTATTTGAAGCTTTTTTTGGAATATTTGTTAGGAAATATTTTCATGAAATACTACTAGATACGTTGCTATTTGGGAGCCACTAACATGCCACCCTCCATTTTATAATTGTCTAACTTGTCATACCCTATCCTAACCTATAAATAATATACCCTTTAAATACTATAAGCATTATTTTCCTTGAAAATGCATAATATCTTGCGTATTTCAAATGTGTTTGCAATTTGTGATTTAAATCCTAGCATTTCAATCTTTTATTCAACCACTTTGTTGTTGAAGATTCTTTAGAATGAAGATTGTAATCACAATTTCATCTATCTTTAGTAGTTTGTGTATGAATTAGATTATTTGTGCATTTCATGTGATAACCCTTTATGCGTGACATGTGAAAACTTTGTTATGCCCTGGTCATATCTATACTTGTGCCAAAAATCCTCATGGAGTTTGAATTTCATAATATCTCTATGTGAGTAAGCTACCCCATAGGTCCTCTCACCTTAGTTCATGCAGAGCCAGAAGTAGTAGGGAGCTAACTATACCCTTTATAAGTTACTCCCAATCATTTTATACATTTAGTCCAGTCTTGATGCCAAACCCTCCCTTAACTATAATGACATAGTAGTGGGTTTTTATCTTTGCTTGTCTTTTTTATTCAAGTGTGCAAAGCCGAGTGCATGAAGTGTACAACTGGGAACCAAAACTCAATTGGCACTATTGTTGGGGACTAAAATAAAATCTTGATTACTTTTGTGTTGTTGGGGACTCTTATAGAGAGCCATAATTATTTCATCTTGTGAATTTCTCTATTGTTACTACACTGATATAACTATCTTGGCTATCAATGTCATAACACTCCACTAGGGACATGCCAAGAAGTTTTAAGGCTTGAAAATTTAACTTATACTACATTTATTACAAATAAATCTTTAAATTACATGTTTAAAGGTGTTTTTTCTTTTTTTAACATTATTATAAAAACATTAGTGTCTTTGTTTTATATCTCATTAAGTTTCAACATGTATCATAGTAGTTTGTCAACTATTATATTATAGAATTTTGATTCTAGTGGTGACTCTAAATTTATTTTTTGGTTTTAAGAAAGATTGGTGACTATTTTGAATATTATGATAACTTTAAATTTTTATTTTATTATAATTTATGAAGATGGAAGGACTGATATCATCCTTTATGAGTGACCCATCAAAGAAACTCATCTCTCTTTTGAGTATTCCTCAAAGAAGAGGGAGACAAGTTTGGAAACTTTTTGAAGGATAGATCTCACTCTCTAAGGGTGGTTAGATTTTGATAATATTGAGATCTTTGTTGACCATCCCATTGTTGAGAACTACCATATCTCTCTTAGCAATTCTAAAACATATAGTCCCATGTATTACCCATGTCCTTCTCAACTAGTTGAATCCCCTTCCAAGTTTGATCCACCAAGTCCACCTCATTCACCCCCTCATATACCTTTGCCATTTGTTCTTGAACCTCCCATTAAAATAATCATGATACATAGGGATCTATATGAGAATGCACATCCTACATTCTATATTTCCAAATTTAGGCATATCAATTTCAATGAAATGGAAGGCTATCCTAATGAAGTCCCAAATGAAGTTAAGAAATGCCTCCCAAAATTCTAAGGGAAAAATGTAGTGGTGATTAAAATATGAGGGACTTAAAAAATATCATTGAAGATTATGAGGTCAAGTATGAGGATGTGTGCATTAAGTTGTTTATGCACACACTAGAGGAAGACACTCGTGAATGGTTCAATTCCCTTCCCACTACATGTATTGATTCATTGGAAGAGATGCATAATGTTTTTAGAATCTAGTATGGTGTTAGGATTGATCCAAGGTTTATTTTAGCTAAATTTGAAAATATCAAAAAGAATCCTAATGAGTATGTACAAGCCTTTAACACAAGGCTCAACAAGATTATAATGTAGATGCCCAAAAACATCAAGCCCAGTGATACAATGTGCTTGATAAAGTATTGTGATGCCTTTGATAAGAAAGATGCATACTAATTGAGGGACAAGGCTCCTACTAACCTATGGTTAGCATTAAATATGGCCATCCAAATTGAGAATAACATAAAGGCTATGGGAAAGCCCATGAACAGGCAGGCTAATGTGATGATGGTCAATCTAAAAAAGACACAACCTATTGAGATAGCCAACTTGGAGGAAACTATCAAAACTTTGGCCTTTACTATCAAAAAAATGTCATACAAGTTGGCTAGATTTGAAAAGGGGGTCCCTCATGTGTTTACCAGCTATGAGAGATCTCCAAATCTGAATCAAGCACAAAGGGAACTTACTTTCCATAATCAAGATAATGATAGAGGGAAGAGGATTGTATGTGAAGAAAGGATAGATAGAAACTAGAATAGAGGGGATAGAAAAGAAGTGCCTGATCCTTTAAATGCTAAGGTGAATGATGTAGATTGTGATATTGATATTGAACTAAATTATGAAGATACAGATGAACTTGATTATGCATCATATGATGATGAAATCTTAGTGTTCAATTGTCAAAGCCCCCAAAATGAGATGACTACCTCCACATAATTACTAAATGATACTAATGTTAAACAATTTTAGAGAGTAGTTGAGAAGGTAAATGTCCCAAATCCTAAATTTGCTTATGACATTAATATGACACAAGCTTATGAATTGTCTATTCGTGATTTCAATTTATTATAATATATGATGATTAAGAAGTATGATGGGAGAATTTCATCAATTAAGTATAGGTAGTTACTTATCAATGTAGTAATTATCCAATAGGATTTTCACTTGAGAAGAAAATTTTAGGATGTTGCTCCTCAAGACACTGCCGTTACAAATCAAAATGTAGGGGATGCCAATAAGGACACTAAAAAGTGACAATGGTCCCTAAAGCTTCCAAACCTATACCTATTTTCCAAGATGCTAAGCTAAGAGGTGCTCTAGCCAAGAATAGAGTACCCATATTTTCTATTATCCCTATGAGTGCCAATGAGTTTAAACAAAATGCACCCTTAAATATTGGCACTAAGAGTGTAAATCCATCCTATCCTACTCCATTTCAAACATTAAATGATTGCATTCCAACTAAAGGTGTTGTTATCCTTCCACAAAATACTCCTCTTCCTTAGTATAGCATATATGATATGGCCCATGTGTTGAGCCAATTGAAAATCACCATGCCACTTATTGAATTATTATGAATACCTAAACATAGGAAGAGAGCATTTGAATACTTGGAATTTGGTGATAATTCAGCTATAAATGGAATTGAGTTACCCAAAATACCCCAAAAAAATGATGAAAAATCATAAGAGGTTGTTGAACCTACTTTAGAAATTTATTTGGGGATTGCACTAGTAGAAATTCAGTTGAATTTGGACTCATTTTACACTACTCTCTTGATCAATGGTCTGATTTTTCACAACTACATGTTTGACTCTAGATCTTCTTGTAATGTGATGCCCCTAGGTGTCTTAAATGAAATTGGATTCAAGATCATGACAGCCTTTTACAAGTGGTATGCCATGGACTCATGAGAGGTTTTATTTATTGGACAAATCAAGGGTTTAGTTATACAATTGGTAGCTCATCCTGGTAAATATCTTAATATTGATGTGGTAGTTGTAGATGGCCCACCTAAGTGGGGGATGTTGCTATCAAAAAAATGGGCTATTATCATGGGTGGAAGTGTACATATGGACCTTTACTATGTCACAATTCCTCTAGAGGGTAATATGGTCAATCTTTATAGAGAGCCGAAGATGTTACATGTGATTGCAGATCCAAAACATGCTCTTAATGAATTACAATACACAGATGTTGAGTTTGGCAATTTTGTTGAGAATGTTGATACTAGTGAACAACCTATTATTCTTAATGTTGAACCTAACAAAGGAAATGCATTCTAGAAGGTGTGTTCTAGAGGGACTTTCTCCAATCTTGGAAATGGAGCTAGGGTTTTCTTGTATGCCCCTAATGGTAAATGTTTTATGTTTTCTTTTTAGCTATCCCATGAATATAAAATTAAAATCTTGATTGTCAAGGGTGATTTTGAGTTAGTGGTTAAGTAGATCCAAAATGCTTATGCCACCAAAAATAAAAGGTTGAAATAATATCATATTGTTGTTTGGGATTTACTTGATTTTTTTGATGCATTCAACACTAGTTATCATGATACAAGTTTTAATGAAGAAGTTGATATAATTATAGGGTTAGGTGCTCAATTTTATACTATAAATATAAGCCCTCATTATCAGTATCAAGTGGAGGTGCTTGTTTTGCCTTCAATCCTAGACACTGTTCATCATTAGATCATGATGATGATGAACAAATACCAATGATGAACAAATTAAGAGGTTTTTAAACTATGAAGTTGAGTTCCATGATTAGATCATAGACTTGGAATCTATGGTTTAGGTTTGTGATGGAAAATAAACCTTTTTTGGGAAGTACATCATTCAACTAAAGACAAACATGCTCCCCAGAGTATTGGTGTGTTTGGAGGTGAGTTTGGAGACATATTCTGATGGAGCTGATAGAATCAAATCAAGAGACTCATTTATCTCAAATGACATAACTAATTGCAACTTGGATTCTCATGAGAACCCAAGAAAGGTATGGTTAGATACTCACCTAAGTGCAGATAAAAATCAAGCTTACATGTAGTTTTTAAGAAAGTACCAAGATTTCTTAGCGTGGTCTTATTTTGAGTTGAAAGCATATAGGGAAGACTTGTTTCAGCATGTCATGCTATTATAGCATAATAGCAACCCTTTTTGGAAAAAAAAGAGGCCCATTAATGCCATCTTAGACACCAAGATATGGGATGAATTAAATAAGCTAAGGGATAGGGGTATCATTTAGCCATTAAGTACTCATCATGGGTTGTGAATGTATTCCCTATGTGAAAGAAGAATCTTAACATCCACTTATGTGTGCCTTTCTAAAATTTGAACAAGGCTTATTTAAAAGATAACTATCCCATACCCAATATGGAGAACCTATTGTAAAGTGTTACTAGATTAGAGATGTTGTCCACATTAAACATCTTCTCAGGGTACAACTAGGTTATGATGAAGGAATTTGAGAGATTCAAGACTATGTTCACTATGCCTTGGGTCACGTGTGTATATATGAGGATGCCTTTCAAGTTGATGAATGTTGGTACAATATTCTAGTAGGCATGGATGTTGTTTTTGTAAGGATAACTAACTAGTTCATTACTATGTACTAGGATGACATTATTGTGTCCTCTAATACTAGAGAAGAACATTTGGAGCATATGGAAAAAGTGTTTATCAGATGTAGGGAGTTTGGAATTTTTCTTAATCTAAAGAAGTGCCACTTTGGATTACAAAATCACAAGTTACTAGGACATATAGTGTCTAAATATGGTGTCATGATTGATCCCAAAAGGGTCAAATCCATTGACAGAGTGCCTAACCTGTAGTCTAAGAAAGGAATTTAGTCTTTATTTGAAAAAAATAACTTCATAAAGAGGTTTGTGTCTAATTTTTTAGATATCACTCTACCTATTACTTACATACTAAAGAAGGACTAGACCATAAAATGGGAGGAGAAGGCTATGCAATCATTTAGTGACATCAAAGGAGCTTTTAAGGCTACTCTTATCTTGACCAAACCTAATTACATAAATCCATTCCAAATATTCTCTTTTATATCATATAATACTATTGCTTCTATCTTATTACAAAATAATGAGGAAGGTCATGAGCATCCCATAGCTTTATTTAGAAAATATATGCAAGGTCCTGAACTAAATTATACTATCATGGAAAAATAAGATTTCACTCTTTCAAAGGTTGTTAAAATGTTTAGACCATATATTCTAAGTTCAAAGATTATTTCTTGTGTCTCACACACCATGGTGAAGGACATTTTAACTTAGACTAAAGTATCTAGAAAGAGATGTAGGTGGGTCAACAAGTTATAAGAATATGGCATGGATATTCAGACCACTAAGTTAGTAAGAGGGATGTGTCTAGCTAAGCTTATGGCTAAGACCAATTTGAAAGTTGTTGAGGTAGATACTATTGTTTTTAATATTGATGATTCTTTGAGTCAATTTTACATGTCCCCCTAACTTGGATAGGCATCAAAGGACTCTTAATATTGTTTCCTAGAAATAACTCTTTGTTGAAGGTGGAATTGCATGGATGAATCTAGATGGGTTTCTCCTAAGTTTTGTGTTGGAAGAACAAACTATTGGCCTGATTGAATACTTCCATAGTGGACTATGTGGTGGCCATTTTTCACCTAAAGTTATAGCTCATAACATTTTGAGAGCTGGTTATTGGTGGCCATCATTGTTTAAGGATGTTGCTCAGATAGTCAGGAAGTGTGAGAAATGTGACCACTTTTTTAGGAGGATGAAAGCTTCAAGTTCTCTTCTCTTATATCCTGTGATGATTGAAGGCCCATTCAAATAATGGATTTCATTAGATAAATTATTGAATTTTCAAGCACTATACATAGATGGATACTAGTTTCAACTGACTACTTCACAAAATGGGTTAAAGTGGTTCCTATAAAGAAAGAAACACACCAGGTAATTATAGATTTTTTGTTAAATCAGATTATTTGTAGATTATGGGGTTCTCCTTATATGCATTTTAGAAGAACATACTATTGACCTGATTGAAGACTTCTATAATTGAGTGTGTGTTGGCCATTTTTCACCTAAATTTATAACTCATTAAATTTTGAGAGTTGGTTATTGGTGGCCATCACTATTTAAGGATGTTGCTTAGACAGTCAAAAAGTGTGAGAAATGTCAATGATTTGCTGAGAGGATGAAAGTTATAGGTTTTATTCCCTTATAACTTGTGATGATTGAAGGCCCATTTAGATAATGGGGAATGGATTTCATTGGAGAAATTGTTGACTAATCAATCATTGGATATATATGGATACTATTTACAACCATTTACTTCATAAAATGGGTTGAAGCGGTCACTACAAAAAAAGAAACACACTAGGTAGTTATGGGTTTTTTGTTAAATCAGATTATTTTTAGATTTGGTATGCCTATCAAGATAATTATTGATAATGACATGAGCTTCAAAGCCAAACCTTTGGTGGAATTATGCAAATACTATGGTATTTAATTGACATATGCTTCCAACTACAATATTCAAGGGAATGGGTAAGCAAAATCAAGTAACAAGAACATGCTCAAGATCATTAGGCAAACTTTGGAAGTAAATAAGAAGAAGGGTGAAAAACTGAAGTTTTCCTTGTGGGATGATAGGATTATTCCTAAGAGAGCTACAGCTAGAATTTATTTTAAGCTTATTTAAGGAGCTCAATTAGTTATACCTATGAATTTATAGTTTCCCACCTATCAGCTCATGTAAAAACTAGGGGATGATGAGCAAATCAACCACTATAAAAGTAGGATGAACTAGTTATTGAGCTTGATGAAATTTGAAGACAAGCTCATGAAAGACACCTCAATTTTTTAAAAAAAGTTGAAGAAAATATTTGATAGGAAGGTCACTCCAAAAACCTTCCAAATAGGTGATATGGTTATACTTTGGGATAACAAGCATGAAGAGAAATGAAAGCATGGCAAGTTTTATGCCTTATGTATGGGTCCCTATTCTATTGAATATAATATTGGGGAGCATACTTTTTTCTTTAGATACTTGGATGGTGAAATATTGGAACATCCAATTAATGGCAAAAATTTAAAACACTTCTGTGATTGATTCCATCAAAACTATGTACATATTATATAGTGTTTTATCTTTCTTTTGTTTTTTTGCTTTGTTTCCCCTCTACTTTAGGCCTTGTTTGTAAATTTTCCCTTTGTGATTTATTGTGTGTTCATTTTCATATCCTCCTAATCATTTTCTATTAAGTTTGCCATGTTTTGTAGAGCCTTCATGAATGTTTACTGAAAGTTACTACATCTTGACTCCATGAACCAGTGGATTGGCATCTAGTCTTATATTTTAGGGTTATTTAAACACCATCAGGGGGTATTCATCTTCAAGTGATAGATAGTGTTAGTGCTTAAATTTTAATTGAAGTAATTGGGCCCTTGTTAAGTATAAATGCCCAAGCCCTTAGCCAAATTTCTACTTTCAAAATGTTCATGTCAAAGGTAAAGTTCATGTGAAAATTGGCTATGTTCTAATTCGGTCTTTTTGAGTGAATGTGTCATTCCCTTAGACTTTTTAGAGATTTTTGTGTAAACACAATGTTTGACAGAAATAGGTCTTCAAGATTTTTGTCTCAAATAAAAATTTTGATGACTTATTCTCATCAGATATTTTTTCTACTATAAAAAGTATAATGGAACTTAATATCTTGGCCAAGTCCTATTTGTATCAAGCTAAGTGTTCCATGAAAAATCCAAAGGGTCATCTATTTCAAACATTTTTTCCATGACAAAAAATTTGAAGGGCACTTGTCCTTGGGGTATTTTTCCTACAGAAAAATCTTGAAAGAAATTCAGGGTCTTATTTTGTTTCAACCAAAATGTTTGTGCAAAAAATATGAATGGAAATTGCCCTTTGGAAAAAGTACAAAGGTTTGATTTATTTAGAAAAAGATAAAAGTCCAATTCCTTTAGGAAAAGTGTAAGGTCCAATTATTTTAGACTTTTTGTCTGTGACAAAGAGTCTAAGGGGCACTTGACCTTTAGATATTTTGCTCATGGAAAAAAATATTGAAAGAAAAGTCTAAATTCCTTCTAAAAAGGTCAAGTCATTATTTGTTTCAGACTTTTTTTTCATGGAAAAAATTTCAAAGGGTACTTGACCTTTAGAAATTTTGCCTACACAAAAATCTTGACAAAAGTCCTTTGTTTCAATGAAATTGTTAAGTCCAAAAGGATTATTTATTTTGAGCATTTTATCCATGGAAATAAGTATGAAGGGCACTTAACCTTAGGGAATTTTTCCCATGGAAAAAACCCCAACAAAATTCATTCCTTTGGCAAAAGTGTGAGATCAATTTCTTCAGAGAAGATGCCAAGTTTAATTTCTATGAGGAAATTATTTTGAACAAAATGACTAAAAGAAATATCCTGATGAGGATAGAGAAGCCAATGACAAAAGGCTTAAGAAAATTCTTCTAAAGTCTGCAAGGATGATGAAAGTACAAATTCTAAAGACAAAATATTTGATAAGTAAAGTCTTGATGAAATTTTTGAATTTGCATAGGTGACAGGTTTATAGATGTCATTGACAGGTACATAGACATCAATATTAATCCATGACAAAGAGTTTTTGGGATTCAAATGTTCTATAATGGTTTTATGAGCATTAAATTTAGGCCCCATGAAGTAGACATTTATTTTCAAATAGGAGCATGAGATGCATCCATGCAGTGCGATGGCACTCAAATCAATAGAGACTTCTTGTAAGGTTCATAAGAAGCCCATAGAGCTACTAAGTGGCACATTCTTAGGGCCAAGTGTATGAAGTATCCAATGATGATCTACCCCATAGATTGTAATTTTATGATGCACATTTTATTGGATGAAAATATTTAATGGCATGAGGGAATAATTGAAAAGTTGGTACATGGTCATAGGTTAAAGCTCGAGTACATTTTCAAAGATTGATAGCATGCATCTAAAGTGTATACAATATGATCTATAGCAGGTATTAAAGTCAAGACCTTTAAAAAATGCCCAAAATGAATATGGGATTTCCACTTGGAAAGATCATGTTAGCCCAATAGGGATGACAAATAAGGATGTAGACAACCCATGGGGATATCAAGTGTCATGACATCAAGGCCAAATATAGCTAGAAACTAATAGTGCTTGATCTTCTAGATCAAGATTAATGGTCCACATCAATCTGTGCACACATATCCAATGGAGTGAACAAAAGTGTATTTTTTAAAAGGGTCTAAGTTGAACATGGTATTGACATGTGTCATGATCGTAATGAGATAGACATAGATATATAGTTCCCATTTTCTTAAATGAGCAGATCTAATGGTGTAGGATGATTATGGACATTACAACAAAGTTCAACCATGTATGGAGGCAAGTGATGTTGAGGTTAGTGTAAATCAAATTGTGCACCATAGGAAACTTTATTCAAGCTCCTACAATTTGATGCAACATTGAATCATATCTCAAGTTATGAGGACTTGAATAAGAGATGAATCTCTAGATTATAAGGGCTAGCTCCCTAGATTCTTCTTTGAATGTCTATCACCTAATATAATTATTTTTTATGAAAAGATTTATAATATTTCATAAAATGGAAACTACACTAAAGAGGTGATCCACCAAGACATATTCCATAGACTATTATACTTCTACTAAGTAACAATGATTTTCGAGACCAATTCTATGCATTAAAGGATCCTAACATAGTGTTTTAATGTGAAGGTAGCATACTTGGGACAATCAAAAAGATAACTAATCTAGGGGTAGATTTCACACCATAGAGACAAGTGCATAATTGAATAAGAGTCTATTACATTCAACACACTTCACATGACCTATTAAAATTAGAACTCTTGCTTAAACATGAAGGATAAAGGGAGTAAAGATGATACTGTCACTTAGCTCCACTATACATCACTCACACACTTAGAAAAAAATTTCACAACTTGGAATTAGACTTATATTAAATTTTAAAATAAAAAGTGTAATTTCATATTAGCATGGATTTGCCATACCAACTGTGACCTCTTGAAAGTTCTCCATGCCTACAAAACACATAAAAAGGTCAAAAAGATCCCTATTATAGCCTATTATGTATAGGTTCGTATAGCACAATTGAATTGGAAAGTTCATAAGAGATTAATTTTCATGTTCCAAAGTTTCATGGCATCTCCACTTCATCTTCATGATTAATTTTCAATTTCTTCCCAATTAAGTACTTGAGAAGGGTTTGCAAGGGTTTTGAGGTGGTTTTCATTCTTAACATTAATTCATAGCCATGGCATGTTGAAAATATAATAAAATGCCAATTATGGATTATCAAGGACCCCTTTCAACTTCTTTGAATGGTTCAAGGTCCCATGCAAAGGCTCATGAAAGATATGAGCATTCCAAGATGGCCATTCAAGTCATTTTCAAGCATTTTACAGGGTTTGAGCACATTCTAGGCCAAAATATGAATTCCTAGTGGATATCTTGCAAACCAAAAGTTTAATCACCTCTTAATATACCCTATAAACATTCTCTAATCCCTATAATAACTCACCAAAGGTTTAGAATAAATCTGACCCCTATTTTAGAAACATGTTTAGGCCTTGCCAACTAGGTATGTTTGCACCTTTGAAACAAATGACCATTATTTACACTTAAAATGCACTAATATAGCTTTAACACATCATTATCACCCCCATGGAGGTTATCCAAAATACTACAAGTATTTTCAAAGGATAGAACTTGAAATGGCCTTGTGTTTGGTATTAAATTTACATGTTTAATCATTAGGTCTACCTACAGACCTTCTAGTCTAGACCACATTTCTTGCATTCCAACCTTATATACCTATTTCTCATGTTTATCCATTTTTCCCCTATCTATTCAAACCTTATTTACTAATCCAATTGATCTTTGGTTCACCATTCCTCACTTTTCCCCAAAACTACCATTCTTCTGCATGAAAGAAGCACCTTACTTCTGAGATAAAATAAAGAGTATTATCACTATTTGTTTATGAAAATTTAATACTTGGGAGGATTAATAAGTTCTTAATTACCAATTATAACAAATTATTTTTTCTAGTTCCATGGTTAGGGGGTCTAACCATCTCAATCTTCTCAAAAAGGGGTAAAAAACCATGTTTTTGTATATTCTTGCTCAAACCTCCTCATGGATGATCATTTCAAACTAATTTAATGCATAAAATTTTCTTATATATGTTATCCACCCCAATTTAATGCTTTTGTAACCTATTAATCCACCCAAAACCTTTCTCCTAAGTGGAATCTCCATACTCACCCCTTGAACCAAGGGTTTCCCTAACCTACTTGTACGGATTGAGTCTATTTTGATAAGAGAAAAAGGGCCTTGTGTAGCTTGAGAGTGTCTTGGGAATATCATTAAATTAATTTTTGTAATGGGGAATCATATTACACTACTTTAAATTCCCCCTTCCTTCCTAGGTATCCAAGCTAGGACCCTACCTAACTATAACAGTGAACAGGGGTATTTTCTTTAAGGATACCTTTCTTTGGAAATCCTATCAAGGTGTCAAGACCTTATATATCTTATATGATGCTATTAATAATCCAATTTAAGCTAATTATTATAATCTATCATCTTATCACTTTAAATCTTTCAATTGATCACTGGCCTCTATAGACTGAGACACCCTTAAGACCCTACCTGTAAGTTATTTTAGGTGGTCATAGGCATGGTATTAGTCTTGAATGATGCTTTAGAAACTTATTTAGGTTAGATAATCCATTAGTCCTTAATATTTCCACCTCCTCAACCTAAAATTTCTTTAAAACTTCTTCAAATTCCATAATCTCACTCCACTGCTTGTCTCAACTGCAGGTGACTATGTTTCATTCATTTTAGGCTGGCCTATAGGTTGACTTAGCTAAAAATGAACTTGGTTATGGTGTCTATGATGGCATATAGGTAGTTTTTTTCTCACAAACCATAAACTCTCTTCATATTTTTCATTATCACACTTGTTCCACAAGCTTTAATCCTTTTTTCTTGTAGGTGTCCTCTCATAGGCCTATGTACCAATAGAGGAGAATGCTCTAGGGGTCAAAACATCAAATTCACTTTCTCCCATGAAATTTTAGCTTATGGGTATCATTTTAACCAATTTTAATGTTCCATATTGATTTATTATTCTATGATTGAGTTTATGAATTGTAATTTCACCTTTCTACCAATCTCTTGTAGGTTTCACTATCAAAATTCAGTGGTTTTGAGGGCACTTTTGGGTATTCAAAATACCACCCTCCATTGTTCATTATCCTTCCAATTTTTTCACATTAATTTTCCTATGATAGGTATAGAAGATAATTCAAGGTATACACCTTATAATTCAATATAAATATGTTCTATGATACCTCAAAATACCTCCTAGGCCTTTGTTTGCAACTTTCAAGGATTACAGGCTTGAACATAGTCATCTCTCCTTTGAATGGTTCTTTAGCACCAAGTGGATACCAAAATGGGTTTTAAAATGATACCATGCCCTCATACCATCCAAGGTACAATTATATTCCTTTAAGAATTAGCATGACATCGTCAAGACTGTGAGTGAGTGCCTTGAGTTGTATATGCAGATGGAAACTTGAAAGAGCATGCATTTACAAGGGTAAGGTTCTCCAAATACTTCAAATGAAATTTTAAACCTTCAATTTGGATAACCTCATCAATAATATTTTCAAAAAAACTCAAAACAATCTCTTCAACATGAATATCACCCTTCCAAGCACATATAGATGGAAAGAGTGGATCATGACAAACCCACATAAGCCTGGAAGAGGTCTATGAAGATCTTGAGACTTCCAAAAGTAAAGGAGAAATTATAAACCTATAGATAAGTCCTAAGGAACATAATAAAACATAAAATCCATCAAATCAAAGCAACATTTTCTTAAACTAGCTCAAAAAGAGACCCCTCATGGTTATACATAAATAAAAAACTACCTAGAGTGTTAATAATGGTTCATAAATGAGGAGGTACCAAATATAAGACTTATTGATATTAAATTTCAGTGTACTAAGATTAATATACACCCCCAATACCATTCTTCCCAACTCCACCTGTACTGTCCACACCAAGCATCACAAGTTGACCCTTTTTTGCTTGCCAAGATAAGAAGGAAGGAAAATGAATTGTATATGGACTTTCTAATGAACTTTATGCATTAGAAGCATGTAAATTGGTTATGGGAGGTTAAAAGACACTCCACCCATGTTTTTAGCTGATGGTGGACTCAAGAAGCTTGTACAGGTGTCTCAAAGCCCCTAAAATCAAGGAGAAACTACCATTTGACATGATCCTAACCTCTTTCACTTTGAAACTCACCTTGGTGACAAATTTTCTTGCATGAAAGTCCATATAAGTCATTAAATGGGCTAAAATGTGACCAAAAGGCCCCTTTTTGCATATGAGACATATCATATGACCAATTTATGAATTTTAAACATATTAAAACATGTTAAGGACCACCTTAGGACATTTTCAACATAATTTCATCCTTTTACTACCTTTGATCAAGTTTGACCAACCTTTGACTTTAGTTGACTAGCCTAGTACAAAGAGGGTGGACTTTAACAAGGACTAGGGAGAGGAAAAGTAAGACAATAGACCAACATGAAACCCTATAGGAAACATGAGAACCTTATTCAAAATTTAAAAATAGTAGGGGTTGACTAAATTTGACTAGAAGTCAAATTGAGTCAACAGTAACCCTTGAGGTCTCTAGGTTCAAAATAAGAACTAGGTTTCAAAGAATCATGTTTATGCCTTAGATGATCTTTAAGACTCTTATCATACCTATTAATATTTATTTTAAATACCAACTCACCCTTATTTACTCCTACCCACACATTTCACTTTACATGGTTACACTAGGCTAGTAGCCTTTCCTGAGATTCTTCCTTTAGTTTGATAAATCAAGTCACTTTCACAAGGTATAATGACATTTCCAAGCTTAATTTAACCCAATTGAGCTATATGTAAAGTTTCATTTCTTTACTCTCCCTCCAACTATCACTTCCTTTATTAAATAACCCTCTTTTAAGTGTAATTAGGCCTAGTTGCACCACATCTACCCCAAATCCATACTTGTACGGTCCATACAACTCTACAACCTCTTTAATCATGGATATAACATCAATTTATGCAATATTACAAATTTTCATGAGTTTCTAAAGCTTACATCTCCCTAAATGGTCAAAACCCTAAAAATCAAGGTTTGAGGCCACTTTATAGGCTAAAAGTGAATTTAATTATATATAATGAACAATAAATAGTTTCAAGTCAAAATAATTATTTTAATAGGTCTATCTAGGGCTAACACAACTTTTCCCTTCAATGGGAAAGGTTTCACAACCCCCAGATCACTCAAAAAAAGGAAAACTCAGTTAACTAACATTGTATTCTACCATCTAGAACAGGGGTAAGTAGGGTTCCATGGTATTTTAAACTAAAAAGTACTCCAACACCTATGCTAATATTATCACCACCTTATATGATTGACCTAAACTCTTTCCAATCCCCTTTTAATCAAAGACAAAACTAAAAGCAACTAAGATAGTGTACAGAATTCAGTTTTATGGACTATGTGCTATTAACACTAGAATGGAACAAGATCAATATTTAATCAAATATTTATTGAAACAAGTTCATTACCTCTATTCATACATGTGTCCCACATCTAACTCTCTACACAACTCAAGTAAATAATGGATCAATTGTTTAGACAATTTCTTGAACAAGATTGTATAAATTTATACCCTATTGATAGACTTGACTATATCCAAAACAATGTCTTTTTACAACTCAATAACATTCCCTATCACAAATTAGAGAAGATAATTTGAACTTACCAATATCAATCAATCATTCAACAAAGCTACTTACCATTTTATTATTCAAACACACCATATGCATTATTCTCAGACATGAAAATTTCATGCACACAAAATTCTCATGTCATCAACAATCTTGATTCAAAAAGTTTCTTATTTTTCATCTCCATTCCTTCACATCCTCAAATGGAATGAGAATTTACCACCTCCAAAACTAACTCGCACTCTATAATATTTCTACATATGATATAGAAACCTAAAACATAACTTGTAACTATTTCTTGATCAAGAAACCTATAACTATCTCTAAACCCATGTAGGGTGGTGGACTACCACCTCACACCTTACTTTACATATGAATTAAAAATAATATTTGAACCTTTAATAATAAATTAAAGGTTTATTACAAGTTTATTCATCAATTAAATATCTTCATTACTCACCTAGACTGCCTAAAACACCTTTAAATTTGAAAATTCTTTTTGGCAGGAAAACTAATTTTGAATTCAAATTCAAATATGAACACATAAAATCATGACAATAATACACATTATATACCATGTTTTATCATTCCTAATATTCCCTTGTATCATATTCCAAATGGGAGAAAAAAATTGACACCCATATTCTTCTTCTTTCAAACTCTCACATAAGTGTGTGTGCTCTTGACTGCCACACTTGTACCTTATCTTTCCCCATGCTATCTTCCTCCATGATATACCTAAAATATACAATATAACATTAAATAAATCATGTTATTTCTCATGTCCTTGAGGAATTATCCAACTCTTATTTTTTCTTTCTTGTTGCTTTTGATCCCAAGCACTTCTTGTGCTCTATATGTTTCACTCTTCCTCTTTGCATTAGCCATCAATGCATCTTTCTTCTCTCTCTGCATGACTTATCCTTCATCTTAAACCTATAATTCAACCTCAACATCTAAAAATTATTCATACATAGTGGCATCATATGTTTGACTTATTCTTGCCTTCACTAAATCCTTTATCTTGGACACCACTACTGCATTCCACAAGTCTATGTTTTCCTTGGTAACCTCCTTAACCATCTCTCTATACATTTGATGAGAATCAAATCTATATTATTTCTTCAAATAGTCATTTAAACTTCAAAATTACTCATACCATTCCTTATAATACTATCCAATTATTCCTTTGGATTCACTTACATTCTCTTGAGTGAGGATCTCTTCATTCTTCATGCTACCTTGTTTTTAAAATGGTTAACCTAATTATTCTTGTTCCATTAATATGACTCTCCTTTGAGTCTCTTCATATTAAATTATTTTTATCACCACTTAGTCATATGCTTCATTTTTTTATTCCTTGATCCTATAAATGGACTCAACTATCTCATTCTTCTCTTCATCTCTCAAACCTGCATTCACATATACCAATACATCATTAGATTTCAAAACATGAGGATTGATTTCCTCCTTTTCCTTCATATTTTATCTTCTTCTCTTATCCACTAATTACTTGATTGGCCACTTAAGTGGCTTATTTCTCATTAACCATCCAATATGTGGGTTCATAATCTCTTTTAGTTACTCTATCTTGGTTAGCATCTCATCCATTTTCTATCTCATCTCTGCCATCTCTCTCCATCTCAATCTTCTTCTTTGTGTCTTCAAGCACCATCTTCTCTTTTTGGTGGCTCTTCTCAACCTTGCCCTTTTTCCTCTTTTATTTTTCTCTCCTCATCTCAACTAATATGCCTATCCTTTCTTTGGCCTCATCTAGACCTTTTCTCCCTTCCAATAAGCCTTCTCTTACTTTCCACAACATGACCTCACTTGGGTCTCTCTTGTCCTACCTATAAGACTCTCTCAAGCTCACCTATGAGCTTCTTTCTTGAGATTCTCAAGAGATATTATCCTTCTCTTCAATCCTTCTTGGATTAAGGGCTATGACACCTATCTTCTCACTTTATTTTAACTTATTTTTGCCTCTCACATACCTGCAACCTCTTCATTATCATTCCTACAATCTCTTGTTAGCTTCTCATAACCACCTCCAAACAATATTTCAACATCTACTCAACTAAAAAATTCAATATTTACAAAAAAAAATCTATATAAATATGTAATAAAAAATTCAAAACATACCTCAACCAAACCGTTCAGGCTCTACTACCAAATGATGCAGAGTTATTGAGGAGGAGTCCTCTTAAACATCACCATTACTTGAACTTGTTTGATTTGGTCTTCAAAATGTCAACTTTAGTTCACTCTTTTGCCTTGACTATTGGATATATAGTATATTTGAGTATAATAACATATATATTTAATTTTTATATAACTTATTGATACATATAATCTCTCTCATATTAATTTAAATCCATACACAATCTCATATAGTCCTTTCCTTTCACATTCCTCTCCTTTGGCGTTCACTAGTTTTCACACTAAGTAACCCTTGAGGTCTCTAGTTTAAAAAATAAGAAATAGGTTTAAAATAATCATGTTTATGGATTATATGATCTTAAATACTCTTATCATAAATGTACATACCTCTTTGAACTTCTAACTGACCCTTCTTTACTCCTTCCCACACATTTCACTTTTCATGGTTACACTAGGCTAGTAGCCTTTCTTGAGTTTTTCCTTTAGTTTGATCAATAAATTCACTTTTCCAAAGGTATAATGAAATTTATAGTCTTAATTTAACCCTATTAATATTTATTTAAATTTTCATGTCTTTACTCTCCCTTCAACTAGCACTTCCTTTGTTAAATAACCCTCTTTTAGGTCTAATTAGGCCTAGTTGTACCACATCTACCCCAAATATATAATTTTATGGTAAAAAAACTCTAAAAACTATTTAATAAGTTATATAACATAAATTTATGTAATATTACAAATTTTCATGAGTTTCTAATGGTTGTATCTCTCTAAATGATCAAAACCCTAAAAATCAAGGTTTGAGGCCACTATACAGGCCGAGAGTGCATTTAATTGTATATAATGAAAAATAAATAGTTTAAAGTCAAAAAAATATTTTAATAGGTATATATATGGCTAAAATAACTTTTAACTTCAATGGGAAAGGTCTCAAAACCCCCAAATCACTCACAACAAGGAAAACTCAGTCAACTAACGTTGTATTTTGCAATCTAAAACAAGGGTAAACAAGGCTTCATGGTCTTTTCATCTCCAAAGGAATCCAACACCTATAATAATGTTATCAACACCTTATATTACTGACCTAAACCCTTTCCAAACCCTTTTGAATTAAATAAAAGACTTCAACTAAGATAGTGTACTGAATTCAGTCTTATGGGTTGTGTGTTATCAATGAGCATGATTTATCACTAGAATGGAACAAGATAAATATTTAATCAACTATATATTGAAAAAATATCATTAACTATATTCATACATGTGTCCAATTTATAACTCTCTATATATCTCAAGTGAATAATTGATCAAATGCTCAAACAACTACTTGAACAAAACTATATAAACTTATACCTTGTTGACAGACTTAACTGTCTCCAAAACAATGTCTTTTCCAACTCAATAACATTACCTATCACAAATTATAAAATATAATATAATATTACCAATATAAATAAATCATTAAACAAATATAATTACCATTTTATTATTCAAATGCGCCATATGCATTGTTCTTAACCGTGCAAATTTCATTCACACAAAATTCTCATGTCATCAACAATCTTGATTCAACAAATTTCTTATTTTCCATCTTCATTCCTTCAAATCCTCAAATTTAATGAGAGGTTAAAACCTCCAAATTTTTATCCCACTCTATAATCTTTCTACATATGATATAAACTCCTAAAACATAACTTGTAACTATTTCTTGATCAAGAAACCTCTAACTATCTCTAAACCCACGTAGGGTGGTGGATTGCCACCTCACACCTTACTTGACATGTGCATTAAAAACCATATTTGGACCTTTAATAAGACCTCAAATGTATATTTAAAATTTAATCATCAATTACATATCTTCATTACTCACTTAGACCATGTAGAACACCTTGAAATTTGAAAATTCCTTTTGGCAGGAAAACTAATTTTGAATTCAAATTTAAATTAGAACACACACAATCATGACTCTAAGACACATTCTAGACCATATTTGAGCATTATTAAGATTCATCTACATCATAAATTCAAGGTGGGCCACTTTAAAGAAGATCTCTTGAGCAATCATGAATCCATAATATTCCCAAGGAATCATTGAATGAGCAAGTTGTTCCATGGCATGAAAAAGGAAGAGGAGTTGTCTAGAAGGTTCCAACTATGCAAGCAAGTGGTCTAGGGAATCTTTAGGCAATTCCACATAAATATAAAGTTTATTCAGCCTTATAACATGAATATTCTCCTTCTAGATCATGTGAAAGGCATATATAAACATAAAACTAGAAGTTTGTTACAAAATATTCATAATTATTTATAAAGGTAGTTACAACATTGATTTTTCTTGAAAATGGATGAAGATTTTATTCATGGCAAGGGAATATTTTATAGATAGATGCATCTTGAAAGATTTGATAGTTTATTTTGCATTTTTTTAGAGTTTCCACCCATAATTATAGATTTGAAAAAAAATTAAATAGAGGGGCCTCTCCTCTATTCAAGGTTGTTGTTGGTTGTTGTAGGTTGTTATTTTAGGCATCCATTTTCTCTAAGTCTAGGTTTTGCATAAATTTTTTTGAGATCAATTATTTTGTGTATATCTTATCTTCCTTGATAAGGTGGTTAAATTTGTACAATAATTAATAAGTTTTAATAGCATGTTTATGTCTCCCTTGTCAAAATATCAATCTCACCATGCTTGTCCCCATGAAAGCATTTTAAAGTGTTGATGTTTGTAATATGTGTTTTCATGTTAATGAAAATTACTTGTGGTTATTTGTTGTTTCCTATTAATGAATTGTAGTGACCTATTTTTCAAATATTATTGATTGGATATCTTGTTTTATGACCATTACTAGTTATCATTTTGGGTTTTGATCTGGATTATAAGTCCCTTTTTGCATTATTTTAGAATCTATTTCTAAGTAATTTTTTAGGGCACCCTAGGTTTATGGATTCAATAAGGAAAGTCATTTGAAATATTTGTTTTAGTGTATGTTTTATTCTCTCAGGGATCATATTATATTTGAAGCTTTTTTAGTATCTTTTCTAGGAAATATTATCATGAAATACTGATAAACACCCTGTTGTTTGGGAGCCACCAACACGCCACGCTCCATTTTATAATTATCTAAATTGTCTACCCTTTCCTACCCTATAAATAAAAAACCCCTTGCATACTATAAGTATTATTTTCCTTTTAAACACATAATATCTTGATTATTTGAAATGTGTTTACATTTTTTGCTTTAAATCCTAGCATTGAAATCTTTTATTCAACCCATTTGTTGTTGAAGATTCTTCATAATGAATATTGCATTCACAATTTAATCTATCTTTAGTAGCTTGTATATGAATTAGAGCATTTTTTTATTTTGTGTGATAACCCTTCATAGGTAAATTATTAAAACTTGGTTATGCCCTAGTAATATATGTTCCTTGTGCTAAAAATCCCCATGGAGGTTGAATTACAAAATATCTCCATGTGAGAAAGATTCCCCATAGGTCATCTCACCTTGGTTCGAGAAAAGCTAGAAGTATTAGGGAGCTAACCATACCCTTTTTAGGTGCCTCTCAATCATTTTATACATTCGGTCCACTCTTGATGCCAAACCCTTCCTAACTACAATGGAATACTAGTGGGTTTTTCATCTTTTCTTTCCATTTTTATTCAAGTGTGCAAGGCCAAGTGTACGAGCTGTATAATTGGGAAAAAACATGATCCACCTAATTCCCTTCATAGATAAATTTTTGGAATCTATTTTATGACATGAATTCTACTCTTTCATGGATGGTTTCAATGGATATCATAAAGTACCCATTTACGTGAGATAAAACCATAGGTGTGTTCTTAAGGCCAAAAGGAATTACCTTGTATATAAAGGATCCCTATTCTATGGAAAAAGTTGTTTTATCTCTATCTTATTATACAATGGATATCATAAATTACCCATTGTATAATAATATAGAGATATAACAACTTTTTCCATAGAATAGGGATCCTTTATATACAAGGTAATTCCTTTTAGCCTTAAGAACACACCTATGGTTTTATCTCACGTAGTGGTTACTACATTCAAGGACTTAATTCATCACTTCCTAGAAGTATATATTAATGATTAGGTAGTCTTTTATTTGTTTAAAGAATATTTTTCTATACTACATCTCATGTTAGAATTCTTATTATTTATACCTTTTGGTGTCCTGTTAGGTCATGTAGTATGCAATGAAGATATTTTGGTAAACCAAGAAAAAATTCTAGTCATTCTAAGTATGCCTCCACTAGTCATCTCCATGAAAGTGAAAGTTTTTCTTGGCCATATAGGGTAATATCACAAGTTTATCAAAAGATATGAAACCATTTCATCTCTATTGGAATCCTTAATGTGCAAAATTGTAAAGTTTATCTGGACTCTAGAGTGCCAAGCAACCTTCATTGAGCTGAAGAAGGGATTGGTTACTACACCCATCCTCATCTTTCCAAATTGAAAAAAACCCTTTCACATGCATGTTGATGTTTTGGATGTCATAGTTGGTGTTGTGCTTGTGTATCCAAGAGATAGTGGACTCAACCATCCCATTCATTTTTTAAGATGCAAATTGTCTAACATAGAAACTAACTACATAAAAATTAAAAAAGAAGCACTTGATATAGTGTTCATACTATATAAATTTTGACACTATCTTCTTGTGACACAATTCAAAATTTTCAATGATCATCAAGCTTTTTTCTACCTTGTCAATAATATGATTCTTGGAAGATGAATTTCTAGATGGTTGATGTTATTTTAGGAATTTTAGTTTCACATTAATGTCAAGCCAAGAAGATAAAATGTGGGTTCAGATCATCTCAATCATATTTAGAATGGTGAAGAACGAAAAAAATATAGGAAGACTCTCCTGATGCTCATCTCTTTCACATTTCTATGATTCTTAAATTTTTTGAAGCAATTACCAACTTCCTCAAACAAGGAGTATTACCTGTGCATTATCAAGAAAGAGATAATAAGTAGTTTTTCACTAGATCTTTACCATACACCATCAATAATGGTCTTCTATATCATTTGGGGAAGGATGAAGTACTACGTAGGGTAGTTGTAGAACATAAACACCCTCCAATATTGTAGGAGGCACACCAAGGAATAACAAGAAGACATTTTTCTAGAGAAGCTACTACCAAGAAGTTGTTACAGAGTGGATTATGGGCCAAATATTTTTCAAGATGTACATCGAATAGTGTAGCAGTAAAATGTATGTTAGTGCATGAGCAAACCATTACAAAAAGATGAAATGCCTTTGTAGCCTTTCTTAGCTGAGAAACCTTTTGAACAATGGGACATTGACTTTGTTGGACCTATTAATCCACCAAATAAATTTAGTAAAGCAAAGTATATTATCACTATGACCAATTACTTTACCAAATAGGTTGAGGTTATTGTGACACCTAGTTGTGGTTCAAAGGACATAGTAAAGTTTATATATGAGAACATTATTATAAGGCTCATATGCCCCATCAAGATCCTTAGAAATCAAGGGATGCACTTTTTTAATAACACCATCAAGGCTTGTATTGAGGAATTTATGATTTCTCATCATAAAAGCACTATGTACCATCCACAAGCCAATGACCAAGTTGAATCTTTCAATAAAGTATTGGGTAAAATGTTGACAAAGATTTATGATATTAAGAGGGATGATTGGGAAGATCATATTATTGTAGTTATGTGGGCATATAACACACACTATAAGATAGCCACAAGTTTACTCCATTCTATTTTGTTTATGGGCTTAAAGTAGTTATGTCAATGGAATACTTAATACCCTATCTACACATTATAATGGTCATGAGACTAGGGGATTGTGAGTCTCTCACCAATAAAATTCTTAAATTGAATAGGATGGATGAGTATAGATGAAGATCATCTTGGATGAAAGAAGTTTACAAGCAAATCTATAAATCATAGCATGATAGGAATCTATGCCATAAGAAATTTCATAAAGATCAACTAGTCTTATTATATGATAGTCATTTCAGAGCATTTCTAGGTAAATTACATATTTGATGGAAATAACCTTATATTATACATGAACTATCATAGCAAGGAACCATGGTTTTGATAGATATTCAAGGAGCCATTTTACCAGGGCGGGTGAATGGTTGTAGGCATAATCCCTACCATTAGTAGTCTTAATTGATCTCATTTTATTAAGTGAGTGGGTACTGAGTAGTACCAAGTAGATTAGGATTTCTCATTTTTGCATGTTTTTTATGTGTTTATTTTTGTTATTTATGTGTTTATAGATGATATATTCACTACCATTAAATAACCAAGATACCAAGAAAAAAATGTGCCAACCATGCACAGGATAATACACGTGTGTCATCATGGATGTCAATAAGAGTGAATGAAAGCAACTAAGTCTAAGAAAGTTATAGACAAGTCACATCAACAAGATCTCTATTGTATAATGGTCATTTATTAGAATTAAATGCTATAATAAAGTTTAAATTGAGTTAATATTTAACAAATCAACAACCCATAAACATCATCCATTCATACCCCTATACTAACAGTAAAGAGCATAACAATGTAATTTCACACATGTATCAATGAATAACTATCTTAATTGCTATATTGAATAAGATTTTACACATCAACCATTGTATTAATGTCAAATGGATAGCTAAGCATGCCATTTATGTAAAAACTAATAAGCATGAAATCTATAAAGGCCAAGTTTAATAACCGAGTTGGTATTTCATTCTTGCACATATTTTCATGACCTACAAATTTAAAGAGCCAAGCTAGTTCTATTGTGAGGAGATCCACTCGAGTTTCAAGTTAATCATTCATAAAACATGGATACATTATGACTCATTAGGGCATTGACCAACATAAAAAAAGAAGTAATGTGCATTGTTTGGCTCTTACGTAGACCAAGTTCAATGATGTAGATCCATTCAACTTCTTTTAAATAGTAGAAAAGAATTTATTTCATCTAGACCCCATTGATGTTATGCAACCACTTGCTCTTGCATCCCCCATCACTTCCAAAACACAAATGTTGAGTGTTTGCTTTGAATGCTAACCTTTGGTAACTTTGGGGGAGATTGTACAAATTTGGCTTAGATGATATAATGATGTAAATATCTACCTTTGCTTGGATGTCACCATTATCATCAACATAAAATCCATGGCCCAAGCATTAGGCATGCCTATACGAGGAGACTCCCTATCTCCATACAAGACAAGAATGCCACCTATACTCTAGGAAGTCAATGATTTGTATGTTTAGGGATCAAGAGGGATCCTAATTGAGGAAATCCATGTCAAACCAGTGTGCATCCTCATGGAATGTATCACAATAAGGTTTTGGCAGATGACCAAGTTTAAAAAACAAATTCCAAAAGGATTCATGGACATCTCCCACCACATGATCTATAAGAATGAGCAATTCAATTAGCTGGAGTAATTCATTTAGGAGCTACTCACCAAATTTAATAATTTTCACACATCTCTAAAGTAGAAATTTTAGTACCATTTCCTTATATTCCTACTCTAATTCACATAATAGAATTCCTCAGAGGGAGAAGCTCACCCTAACATAGATTATTAGCTAGCACAGTAGTTTCCCAACCTTATTTAAACACCTAAGTGTGGATCCCTAACACATGAGTGAAAATTTAAAGCATGATGGGAAGAGTGTTTGAAACTAATCATTACACATCCCTAGGTGCCACTAGACATCATACAATATTTGGGCCAACATGTTCCTATCACTTTGGTACCAAAGGGTGCTATCATACACATTAATGAGTTGTCATGGTCACCTTTCATGCCATTTCCATTCTTTTTCACCATGGACATGTCATAGGTAAAAGTTTCTAAATAGAAAGATTTCACATCCGGGCATGTGACTCCACTACAAGCCATACCACTTAGTGCATCCATCCCTATAATTTAACAACTAGGAGAAGCCACTAGTTCATAGCAATATAAGGGAAATTTCAAGCTTTCCATAAATCATCAATCTATGTATCTTCCTTTTAAGCACAAGTCATGAAGCATGACAACTTGGTTAGATGATTGAAGGTGCCCTAGATCACAAGATCATGTAACCTTCCAAAAATGGGGATAGATGAATAAGAAGTATACTAAGTAATGATTGCAAACATGGTTGGAGATTTCTATGATAGAGAGTAGGATAATGAATTATCCTTTTGGAAAGCTCTATGCATGGTTCAAATGTGTAAGCATGTTCCTCCAAAACTATGGGTGAACCTTCCATCTTGCATATCATCCATTTTTATTGATATCATATAAGAAGAAGTAGAGCAATTATAGTCATTAATTGACTTTTGCTAGCCACAACCTTCTCCTACCTTTGTAGCTAAGGATATATTTGTTCCACTTATAGAAAGCCCACTAGAATAAGTCATGCATAGACCCCTAGCTAGGTGAGAGGTTATAGGCATCCCTACACTTGGAGTGCACATTTAGATGACCAGTCACTACACAAGAAGTAAATCCAGCCCCTTACTCTACTTTACCACCACCTAAATGTATGTTGGTTACCCTTATATGTAAGAAGGCATAGGTTTCTAGCCAAAAAGTTTAGCTAAGTGATTCACGAACATCACCACATGTATAGGAGGTCAAAGATATCACACCCAAGAAACACACAATATAAGAACAATAGTCCTCAAGGGAGGAAGTATCTCATGCAATTAAATGATGAGTAAAGAAGGAGGAGAATAAATGACAAAAGGATTAGGCATAACAAAAATAAGCCAATCAACAAGTCAAAGAATTCAAGGCTACAAAAAAGGTCAAGGATGTATAGGCTGATCAATAACAATCCATATATGTGGCTAAGAAGGCCCAAAAAGCTATCAACATAGCTAATAAAGCATAAAAAGTGAAAATGTATAAGAAAAAATAAGTTGATCTTACTACCAAAGCTAAAGAAAAGGAAAAAGAATGATATAAATAGGATGTAATGACCCAAGAATAGTAGGCCATGGAAGTTGCCAAGCACACACAATAGTAAATAGAGGAAGCTACAAAGAAAAAGAAGGAAGAATAAAATGATGCCCTATACCAATAATAGGAATAAGATACACAAGAACAAGCCAAGGCTACAACCCTAGTATAATATAAGAAAGAATAAAAACATGAAAAAAATTTGTAGGCTAAGGAAGAATAATCAAAACAACAAGCTATACAAGAAGAACTAAAAAAGAAAGTGTAGGAAGAGGAGGAAGTAAAAATAAATGAGGTTAAATATGTTGCATAGTAAGTCAAGATGGTAGCTGATTCCATAACATAGTAGTAATAAGAACCTAAATAACCATAGGTATAAGCAATACAACTAGTATAAGAATAATAACCAACTATAACTTAGAAAAATCCATAGCTCTTGGAATTACCATTGGGAGGAGTTTGGATTTGAGATGCCCCAAATATTAGTGCTTGGAACACCATGTTTTTTCTACCACTTGCCATAGTGCCACAACAAAACCCTTCATTAATTTTGAGTACATTGACTACACTTTCACTCAAGTAATAATCCTCATTGGATGTCTCTAGGCTCCCACTGAAGAAAAAATTGGAGGGTGTAGCATCATTTCAAGAATCCATTACACATAAGGCTACCTCTTTAGATATTTAGATGGATCAATCCAAGGTAGAGAATGTAAATTTTAAGGTTAAACTTCATGAATATGCAAATATTATCTAGGACACCTTCCCAAAGTTGGTCACTTGAGAAATTAGGGACCAAGTCATGTCTGACTAGAGTAGACTCAAGACTTTGGTCTCTGAGTTGATTAAGGATTGGTGTGTAGCCTATAAACTTCATGCAGTCTACACATTAGGAAATGATGTCAAGAATAAGGCCACCCCACTCATCACCTTACTATAGGAGTATTAAGGCATGCTTAGCATTACTAAACTACAAGCACAACAGGGTGTGCACAATTTATTGGATTGGAAACAATAACTAGATGACTCTTTAGCTATTTCTAGTGAAGACTTCACCATAGCCATCACTACTAAAATAACTATTGAAAGCCACACTAATTATATAGATGATAATGATAGAGAACTCTAGGACTTTTTTAATTCTTGGGATAATGTGCACGACATCATCCTCAACTGGTAGAGTCAGCTTTTACATAGTTCATTTGTAGGTCTCAAAGCCCAATATCACATAGACAAACTAGAGTAGTTGAGTGGTGAGATTCAAATTAGGGTGAACATAACTAAGGAATCCATGAGCCTCAATAATTACTTATATCTCAAGCATATCATTAGACATCATGTACTACTATGCACCCTACTACACATAGTCTAAGAAGTCATGCTTGACTGACATACATACAAAACTAATATATCTTCATTTTATAGTGAGGTTTCCTAGATTGTCAACACTCCATAAGCCACCATCAGAGATCTATAAATTCATCACTCAGTACAAAGTAACATAGTCTAAGGCTAATGACTCTTCTAGCCAATCATCATCTACATCCATGCCACCTCCATCAAGCTAAGTGTCAATTTTGTATACACTTCTGTATTAGGAATGACTAGTAAGACAAGTGGGGCTAGGATGGTTGAAAACCCATAAAGGGAATCCACGTAATTATGCTAGCCTATTGAAAACCTAAAAGGGTTGTAGGTTGGTATGATACTTAGTTAAAAACCCAAAAGAGTAGCTAAGTAGTGCACAAGAGGTGAAATCTAGAAATGATGCCTTGAGCGATTACTATGATGCTTACTGGTCTAACTACTTATTCAACTTCTTCCTTTTGTGTAATTTTAGAAGATCCTGTGATGTTGTCTTAGGATAAGACAACATTTTAAGTTCAAGAAAATTTTTGGAGAAGAAATTAGGTAGTAAATCTACATAGGATATTTGTTTATTATATTTACATTATGTACTCAATTTATCATATATATGTATATTTTTTCCTATCCCCATGACTTGTAATAGGTTAGAATATGAATAGACTCCACTTTTGGCACTAAGCATGAGAATAATATGAAAATTCATAGACTAAAAATGTCTATATGTATACTTGTACTTGTATGAAAAATAGAGTTCTACCTTTGAAGAGATCAATAGAGACTATTTTGGTTATGATTACCTATTGTGTTTCTTACTTTGTTCCTTGCATGTGTTTTCATGTATAATGTTTTGATTATTTTATATCTAATTTAATATGAATAATTTGTAAATATTAATGAATCAATGATTATTCCTACTTCCTATTTAACACACAATAATTCATCTTCACTATGCTTCTATTTTACAACCTTATGTATGAATACTATGTACTATCTTGTGCATCAAAATATAAACCTAGCTATCCTCATCCTTTGCATGTTTTGATGCTTCAAAAACCTCTACTAACAAACTTTATTCCACAAGATTTGGTGATAACTTAGGTTATATTTTAATTTACTTTGTATTTTATTTATGAAATATATAGAAAACATAGGACCTAGCTAGGGTTATTGCATGATGTTTTTTGACTAGAGGCTTTGGAACCCTCTCTAAGGATATTATTATGATATGAGACCGATTAGTTATGTCTAGAAAACCCATCTTAGTCATGACCTCAACTGTTTAAATATACCAATAAGTAAAAGTGTAAGTGTGATTTATCTTCTATAAGCTATGAATGATTTTTAGGTCAATTAAATTTTCTTTTGTATATATTATAGTGAACCCAATGTGAATCTAACCCTTGTAAGTTTTATTTTACACATTTATTGTATAATTATATTATAAATTTTTATTTTTATAGTACTATATCGAACCTATTGATATAGTCTAACATTATTTTCATAGTTTTAACACATAATCTCTCCAAATCAGCTATGTTTTCTTAATGCAGGTATTCTCCAAATATAGGGGACTAGATTGATAAGGTCAACATAGTTATCTTTTTTAACCATAGGATTAAAAACTTCATTGACCTGGTCAACTCTATTCATAGTTATATTTTTCAACATATAAGTTTGCAGAGTTAGTTGAACCAATCAACTCTATTCACAGATTATTTTTAGCACAAAGGTTTTGAAGACTTCATCAACCCAATCAACTCTGTTCATAAAATATAAAAATAAGCATTTGATCATCATAGTATAAATTTTTTTAAATTAAGTATCTTAAAAATTACCAAGTTTAATTCTTACCCTCTTTATATTTCTATTTATCATTTATAGTTATATTTTTTACAATTTGTAGTCTATAAAACTGCAACCCTGTAATAAATTGGGTCGACCATCTTGACATAGTTTTATATCTTGTATTCTCTATAGAATAATCATTTGACCTATTCAATGGTGTTATTCTAAATATTGATTTTATAGAATAGTATTTAATTTATTCTATATTATTCGCATACAGTGTCACTTCAATTGACTTTGTACTCTTCACATATAAATAAATTAGCCTATTTTATTAGTAATTAATTCACTTTTCATTTTAGTTTATTGTATGGTTAGAGTAAAAAACATAGACTAATTAGGTGTATTTTAATTTATCAAATTATTCACACTATTTTTCTCTTTTGCATACACTTCCAAATCACTTAATACTAAAAAAATTTAAACATTTTCTTCCCAAGGTCTACCTACTTGGATTTTATCACCAAGGGAAAAGCTGACCTGGTTTTTTGGCTAAGTATAAACATGTGTTTGATGGAATATATTGTCAAATCACTAAACACCCTTATCATTATGGGATTGTGAAGTGATGGGGTAGGCCCCAATACCAAGCCAGTACCATCACTAATATAGATCCCGTTCAGCCTAAAATACTTGAAACTATCCATCGATTGCTTTCTGGTTCCTTCTTACAGCCATCTCTCTATCACACTAATTTCAAAATCTATTATAACTTTAAAAAATTCAATAATGACCAATTAGCTTAGAATTTACATTTAAGTTTTGTTGTTTTCTCTTTGATCATTATATTTTGTATTGCAAACCTTATACTAGCTAGCATTAGTACAAGGTTTGTGTTGTGTACTAAAATTATATCAAACATATTAATCTAATTATTTGTTTGATTAATTATATTTTTTGGCTATTATCTTGTAAAAACAAACCATATTTTTTTAAAATAGTAATCCCTATTGGCATAGTTTCTTGCTCATCTATAGTGCATAGTCAACCTATCTAACTATATATCTTTTTAACCTATTTATTTTCTCCATTTATCATACACAATCAACCTATAAAACTATGTATTTTTTTATCCTACCTTAGTTTTACCATTTTTATAACATAGTTGAGCATTTTTACTATCTTTTACATCCTAATGTATTAACCTTTCCCATAGACTTTGTTGATCCTGTCGACTCTATACTACTTGATTGATATTTTTTTATGTTTGGTTGACTCTACCCCTATTTTTCTTCCTTTCTTCCTTGATTTTATATTCTAACTTAAATTATTATGAAATCCCCTATCAATTTTTTTTTGGACAACCTGAATCCATTTAGACACTATATGGGATATTCTTTTCTTTCTACCTTTGTTACCCAAGAGGATGGTCAATCTTGGAACACCTTTCCTCATCCCTCATATTTGGACTACAATATGGTATAAATCACCCTAATAGATGATATTAATGGATAAGATCCATTATATACTTCACAATATAATTCTCACTTTAACGCACCTTAATATACTATGGGAAAAATTGACACAAGCTTAAAAAATAACCCCAAAAAAACCTTCTCAACACCAAAAACCCACCTCCTACCAATCTACCACCTAAAAATCCTCCCCTTAATACCAATTATTATAATCCCCCTCCTACAAATCCCAACAATCCTCCTCCCAACACCAACCCACTAATTGATACAACTCAAATTCTTACACAAATAGTGAAATAAATGAGCATTATACAAACATATAATACCTTTTAAATGATCCAACTACAACATTATTTGATAAACATGGATAAATAACCTCCTATCATTCTTCTCCAAATTAACCAAAATTCCATCCCTCCACCTCTTAAATATGTCATGGGAAATATAATCCCCCAACCTATTATACATAAAAATATGCTTTGACACATTTAAAATAAACCTTTATCCCCCTTCATTGTATATGCTGATATTGGTAATATATCTCCAACTATTAAATATGGTGAGACAAAAGACTCCACATCTTTTCTCAAAACATTCAATAATCTTTATAAAGAGTATATCCAAACTAATACTTTTTCCACTACCAAAATATTAGTTAAAACCTTCACAAGTGATGTATTAGAATGGTATAACCAAATCCCCTAATATTATATAAGGCAACTTGAGGATTTAGTCAATCTTATAGTTAATTTATTTCAACATAATGATCTTCCCAAAATTGTCTTATTCATTTCATAAATGCTAAGAAATCCCCTACTAAATCAACTCATGACTTTTCCAAAAATTTCATCACTTCCTTAGCAACTTCCCTTTAATAAAAGGTTTGAACTTTTTCTCCCCAAAATTTAAATGATGCTACCAATCAAGCTAAGTGATAATAATTTATAATTAAATAGTTCAATTCTAACACTAAAACCATTAAGGGATCTTTCCAATAGTCAATAAATGTAATGATTGGCAATATTTCTCAACCAAAAATGGTAGTAGCCAAAATATAAAATCTCCAACCTTCCCATATGTTGCTAACTATTCAATAAATAAAATAAAATTTAGCTCCTTCTAAACAATTAATGTATGTTAATAATCTCATTCAATGGTATGATCCTAACAATGTTTTTTGGTTGCATGCCTATATAGGTCATTTCCATGAAACATGTTTTAGGATTATAAAAATTTCCATTTCTTTTATGATATGAGATACATTCAATCATGATGCCATGACAAAAAAATTTCATCATGATTATGTTAATGCTTATCAAAATAAACAATATTTTAAATCTTATTACTATAACAATCCAAAAAAAAATCTACATCCAACCCTCAATAATCAAACAAGGATATTTGTGCAATTGACACTGACTATGATCAATACTATACCAATTCCAATATATGAATGTGACTAAAGTTAATTATTGATGAAAACCCACCCATAAACATCCCATCACAAAACCAAATAAACCAACATTAGAAGAGAAAATTATCAAAGATACTACTACCACTAACCTACCTTTGGAAACCAATGAGGAACCACTTCCTCAATCCAAACATCTAATTAGCTTTCTTTCTACCAAAACTATTTTACCTTCTAAGCCTCATGTTGATTCTTCCTCTTCAAAACTCATTACAATTTCTTAGAGGAACTTAACTCTATGCCTTGAAAAATACCTCTCATGGAGTTAGTTCATACTTCTCCATATCATCATAAATTCCTAATGTAACAACTATAAGATATCAAATAACCATCTTCCTTAGAAATTCAACAACCTTCTCATGGACCTCCATCGATATAAGTTCCTACCATTAAAACTATTTCTCCTTCATAAAAACTTTACATATAGTTCCTTAAAGAATATATGATCAATGATGAAATTATCTATTGTGTTGATGACCTGTCTCTCTTTATTAAAATAGCCATTAATACTACCCTCATTCATAAAATGTTATTATATGAAGTGTTGGGAATTAATGTAATATATCTTTAGCTCATTCAACAACTTGGGTATAACAAAGTTCATCTCAATAAAACTATCACATCTTGTTTTCTCTCTAAGCTAAATAACTTATTAAATCTATAGATTATTATAGTTTATTAGTTGATTAACTAATATCTTATTAAGCTTGATGGCATATGTTTATTATAGGATAGTTTGTGTTTATTAATTTACATGATTAGATGTTATGAGTTAAATTACGTTGTATTTTATACTTTGAGATTATGTTAGATTATTGTACAACATTATTTTATGATTATAATGATTTAGCATGAGGTGGATGTAGGATAGATTCTTCCCTCAAATCATGATAGAGGGAGAATATCATTAAAGAGGGTGGTTATATTGAGATGTTGGGGGTCGACAAAGAGTGAATCTAGAAACCCTTTCCCACACCACTTAGCATATCATGTTTAGTAAGTATTTGATATGGATAGCATAACATGTTTTTTGTACCTTTTTTTTTAGATGAGTGTTAGTATGCTTTTTGGTATAATATTGATTGATGTTGATGATTGTTAGATTGTTTGAGTGATTTCACTATGTTTTGTGATCTTATGTAACTTATCTTGTTTGGCTTAAATAATGAATTTGGTTGTGTTTACCTATATCATTGCCTTATTATCTTTGGCTGAATAATAAAACATTATGGTGTCTTAAAAAATTCTATAATTATTATTTGATCTATAAGATATAGATAATAATAATTAAATATTATTATTATTATAACATTACTTTTAAATAGAATACACACACACACACACCCACACACACACACACACACACACACGTAAACCCTAAGCTCTAAGTCTAGTATTTCATAGTTTCATTGTCAAAGTTATGATTTCTTTGTGTTAGTCATTGCATGGAAAATACATTGGATAAATGACTAGTTTAAAGTCTTGCGTGAATTATAAACATAAGGTGGTTGAGGATGGTTTGTTTAAATCATAACATGCATATTTATTAAGGGATTGTGATATGATTAATTAGGTAGTATGGAAATAAGCATAGAGAATGATTAGTTTGTTAATTATTCATTGAATTGAGTTAAGCATGGATTTGGGAGGAAATCATGGGGTTTTTATACATAAGCATGGAGCCAAACTATGAATAGTTGAGCTATTTGGGCATGCAAGATTAGAAGAATTTTACGTAGTCGAAGAAGATGGGTAGTGAAATAAATATAGAAGATGGAAAAATGGATAAACAATGGGGGACTATGAATAAAGGTATCATGATTCATGAAATTCTAAGAGGAAAAAGGTAGAAGGTGGAAAGAAGGAAGAATAATGATTATGCATGGATATAGGCTTGACATTTTTTGTCAAGAATACATTTTAACAAGTCAATTTTTCAATTAAATACATGTGTGTGTGATATGTTTAAGAATGGATTTTAAAATTGTTAAGTGGTGGTTATTCTATTGTAATGGTGTGAATAAAATTACATGGGATATAAATAGGGTCCTGTGGAGGGATCAGCATCCACAAAACCTTATATCCAACCTAGGGTAACCTAGGAAGGTTAGGTATACATAGTAGGTCTTGTTCATGATGATTAGATGTTTGATGAATTATACTATCCTTATTTATAAATTCAAATTTGCCATTAAAAAAAATTGAGTTTTAATCATAAGGTATATATTATGTTGAAACAAGTTGATATATTTTCATGGGTTATTTGGAAAATAGACTTGATTTTTTAAGTCTACATGTTGTATTCAACTATTAAACCATTTAATCTTTTGGTTTATCAGGATATTGATTTATATATTTATATATATGTGAATATATATTTGAGTATGCATTTTGTTGATTCTAATTATATATAAATGATATACTCACATATATATACTTGTAATATAAGTGTGTGTGTGTGAACCCAAAATACACATGTTTGAGAAATTATCAAAATTAAATGTGATTATATTCAGATGTGTGTGTGTGTGTGTGTGTGTGTGTGTGTGTGTGTGTGTGTGTGTGTGTGTGTGTGTGTGTGTGTGTGTGTGTGTGTGTGTGTGTGTGTGTGTGTGTGTGTGTGTGTGTGTGTGTGTGTGTGTGTGTACATGTATGTATGTGTTAAGTCATTTATGTAAAACTATGTGTATTATAGATTGAGTATAATACTGACTTATGACTGGGTTTAAATTTAGTTGGGATTTTAAGCTTAGTTATGTAATCCTATTACCCTCAATAAATTATTATAAGATCTTCTATGTAATCACTTGGTGATACCTATGTACCGGTAAATGAATAGTTTGACTATAGGATATTTTTTTATTTTATAACAATATAAAGATTAGTGAAATGATAATGTTTTATGGCTAGGTTGAGTTTCAAACATTGTAAATATACATATGGGACTATTTAGTAAGCCATGCATATAAAATTTGCATAGATGTCTAAGGATTAAGTATATGAGTTCATATGGGTTCATTTGAATCACAATTTGATTACTTAGAATATGTGTTGAGTTAGCCTTAGTTAGCCAAATTAGATGAATCACCATCGATACCTAAGAAGGTATTTGACTAGGTGTTATATTGATGTATTCAACTAGATGTTATATTAATATATTCAATTCGGTGTTAAATTGATATTTTTATTTGACTGAGTGTTATTATATTATTTGGTTGAAACCCAAATGGGGTAAAAAAATGTTGTTTTTAGTTATATTTTCTTTTATGATTAGACAAAGCATAAATTATTATTTTGATTAAAATGATTTGAATATTCTGAAAGATAAATATGAAAGAGTTTGAATTATAATTTTTTTGTGTATTTACTTATTATGGGAAATGGAGTTTTTATAGTTAAATAAGAGGTTATGGGGCCTTGTTTTTAATTATATGTATACTTCATGTATATAGTGCACACACTAAGGCAGAAGATGGTGGATGTCACCTTAGTATTGTATCGTATAAAGGAAGTATGTATAATATAATTATAAGAATGTATTAATATATATAATGATATATATATTTTGTACATTCAGCGGTGTTAAAAATGTTATAACAACAAATAATGGATGTTTGATTATATTGGTGTTTGTAAAAGCATTATAATGTTTAAATGTAAAGAATTCATTTTTTTATGAGATTAAATAAATAACATAATTATATGAAAATACTAGTTGTTATTATATGTGGAATATAAATAATTTATAAACCAGGGTTATAATATTAATTTATGGAGAAATAATATTATAAGTTGCTTAATGGACAAAGAAACTAGTCGTCTAAATATTCATTACTCAGATAGTGTGTTATATTGAGGACTATTTTTATAATCTATTTATTATTTATAATAAACTAGATGCTTGGATCTCATTGACTTCATTTGATAGATTAAATGAATATTTGTGATATTTTTATATTTAGCATATTTTGATATCTAAATGAAATATTAAGAATGAATTTTTTGGGTTTTAATATTATTATTTATTATACTAAATCCTACATTCATGACCCTAATTAAGTGGTAAATGGATTTCATTATCTTAATTAGCACCATTAATGTAAGATAATGGTAATCTGATTAAGTGGTGTGTATGAATTTGACTGATCCTTGAGATTATTTATATTATTGAAAACATTAGCCAAAGTAATCTTTGATAAACATTGTTATTTCATATGTTGATATAGTTTTTCATATTTGTATGGTATCATATTAGAATTGATTTCTTTATGGTACACATTATGTATTAGATATCTTTGACAAACAAGTTTTGGTTTATTACTCTATATTCTTACACCATCATTATCTACCCATCTATGAAGGGAAGCCATCCCCTTATTTGGAAGATAGTGCAGGGGATCTATAGTCTATGGTTGGTGTGGAAAAGTGCTCAGATGATCCTCTTCCTCCCAACTAGAGTATTATACTTGAGACTACACTTGAGATTGCATATTGATACTTAAGTCATGGATACTCTTGAGTCATAGAGACTCCACTTGGAGGATATTTGTATCATGTTTTATCATTTGAGATATTTTATGTATTGTTGAAATTATAATATGTATGCATTGTACTTCCTACAGTAGAAGATGTACTATTATATCAACAGTCACTGAACTTATATTATATAATTTATGTTGAAATGCAATAATTATGGTTACTCAGTTTGTTAATGATTTTTATATATGTACATGGTTATCCTTAGCTAAGTGTATTATATATAACTTTAATGGTTAACTAAATTAATTCAATTAGTTAAATATCACTAGTTAGGATTTCTCATGGTGAAATCTATATATTGAATATGTGTATTTAATTTTAAAAAAAATATTACAATATTCTGGTAAAACCTAGTGGGGTTGTTACATAAACTTGTCTAAAATGTCATGGATTCAACAAGACTAATAAAAAACCACTTGGTTGTATTTATCTCCCTCTTACTATTGGACCCAAAATTATATGTACCAATCTTCTGGTTATCAACTTACCATTGTCCTATAACATACACCTAGGTCACCCATGGACACATCGCATGAGGGATATTGTCTCTTTTGATAGCTAATGTATTAAGTTTATTCATAATTTAAAATGGTTTAAACATGAGGCCGATCCTAACCCATGCAATATTCAACTTACCAATCCCACATCTTAGTATTGGATTATAACTATTCCAAGAATTAATAGTACACCTTTACCTAAAATCATCAATATAAATCTAGATTTAGAGGTCACTCTTACTAATTCTAATGATTATGAGCCAACAAATTTATAAAACATATGCAATAATACCAAAATTCCTCTTTACATTTTGGAATGGCTCCCTCTTTCCTTATTACCTCATGATCGTATCGACCCTCTCATCGATGAGATCACTAATTTCCCTCCTTCATGTAATGCACATAAAGAATATTACACAAAATATGATTTCAATTTTAATGACTATAGAGTGGCCAAGTTTTTTCAAGACCCTTTAACATTGTCACCTCACAATTTAACAATCTAGGTATATCACCATTTGATGCTCCTTTAGAGACACAAGCATGTACTATCTCTCCCACTTATGATGATAACTAATTTATGTCACAATATCAATCATGAGATTTGGATGTTCAACACTTTCAAAAAAACTTATCAAAAATAAATGTTTTCAACTAAGATGTTCACATAATTTCAATGGATATTGAGTTAGAACCTGAAGGTCATGTACTTATAATTAATTCTCCACTTCTGATACTCTTTGGACTGTTGAATAAGTCTCATCTCTCACATGTTCAAAACTTGTAATACCTTCTATACCTCCTATCTCACTAGTCACTCTACCAAATCCCCTCCCTACCAACAATTCTAAAGACACACCTATTATTAATCCAATTAAATCCAATCAACCTTCTTCCATAGTTTTACCTACTCTTGAGATCACCCTTGATGCCAAGGCAATATATGTATGTCATATAGTTTATTAATATGATCACCATGGTAACACAGTTATTAATCTTGAAGTATAAGTGGAATACTATGGACCTTTACCTATGCTACCTAGTGATGAAGCCATACTTGAGTTTCTCCATGCTCGAGAACCTCATCTTCCTCAGTAACATCACAAAATTGAAAATTTCAAACCAAAATATCCTCATTTTAATAACTTCATTTCTATAATAGATCCTAAAACCAATCCCATTTATTCTCTTCCCAATGCACCATGTCATTTTCAACACATAAATGTTATACTTATTGAAGAAACCATGAGAATAGAATGTGACACCCCCTCCATTTCTATAATAGTTTATATAAAAACTCAAATCGGTTGAGCATGACAACTTTAGTTTATTATTCTATAAATATCATGAAAAAATTTCTTGGTCATATGAGGACATGTTGGGTATCAACCCTATTATTATTGTGCATAACATAATCACATACCTAGAAAACAAACCCATTTAGTTAAAACAATGGAAATTTTCACCCAAAATTACCACACTATTCCATATATAAATTATCTAACTATTAGATGCCAAGTTTATTAAACCTATAGACTATTCTGAATGGGTGTCAAACATTATTCCCATTTGCAAAAAAGTCACCATGTTTATTAACATATGCATCGAATTCTATAATCTCAACCTCATTTGTCTCAAATATAATTTTCCATTACCTTCAATATATTCCACTACTAGATATGAATTTTTTTCACTAATGGATGGTTTATTGGGATATAATCAAATTTACATATCCCCCAAAGTCCAATAGAAGACAATATTCACTATGAAATGGAGTGCCTATTGTTATGTTAAAATGCCCTTAAGTCTTAAAAATTTCATAGTTACCTATCAATGGGATATGACCCACATTTTCCATGATCTTATGTATAATAGTTTGGAAACATATGTGGATGACCTAATTTTCAAACCAAAAATTTGAATAACCCATCTCTTTTATATCTCTATCATGTTTTATTGATTAATCAAGTACAAAGTTATACTTAACCTTTATAAGTGTCGTTGGCATTACATCTACTAAATTTCTAGGGTTATTAGTCTATCTTTGTGTTATTTATGTTGAAACTAATAAACTCAATACTGTATTCAACATTCCCATTCCTTGATCCATTCTAAAATTTGTACTTACCTCATTAATCTTGGGGCAATCTAATAATTCATCCCCAAAATGGTGTATTGCATATACTCTATTAATTCCCTTTTTAAGAAAGGTAATGCTCTATAATAGACTGATCCATGTTATAAAGCATTTGATAACATGAAATAATCATTATTCCATATACCTACCCTTCAACCAACTTTCAATGATCATCATTTGATTTTGTACACTTCTACTCCCATATCAGTTGGGTTAATGCTTTCTCAACAAGATGATACCAAAAGAGAATATGTTATCTAATATATTAGTTGAGGCCTCATTGATTATTAAAAACATTATACTAAATTTTAATTTGATTGCCTCACTATCCATTTTATAGTTGAAAATCTTCATCACTACATGCTCTATCAAACAACCTATGTCATTGTCCATTCTGACCCAATTCATCACTTTTTCTCTAAATTATTTCTACCTAGAGATAGAATTGTCAAGTGGATGTTTCTCTTAATTTAATTTAAACTTCACATCATAATACAAAAATTGGTCAAATGGAAATTCATTTTTGACCAACTTTTAGTGGAACCATACCTGTTATAAATCACCATCAAGATAGTCTCCCTGATGATAACATTTTCTATATTGAATTTATCAATCAGGTTATCTAAATTAAATATTATTTCCATAATTTTAATACTAATTTAGATGTAATTAATCAAGAATATACCTATGTCATTCCTAATACTATTAAATATAAATTAGTCATCAAAGAACTTCCTAAAGTTATCATTGATTTGTATGAAGACACCTAGACCCTACACTTTGATGGTGCCAAATGTTTTCAAGGAGCTATGATAGGTTGTATTATAACTAATCCTCATGTTAAAATAATCCATTTTGAATTTTTTCTAACCTTTAATGTCACTAATAACATTTTATAATATGAATCATTAATCTTAGGCATGAAAGTGGCACTCGACTTAGATATCCCATATCTACATGCTTCAGGGGACTCCCAACTTATCTACCACCAAGTTAATGGTGACTACCAATGTAAAAGTGAAAATATTATAACTTATCATTAAAAAACTACAACCCTCACCAAATATTTTTCCTCTTTTACAATTGAGCCCATTCCAAGAGATCAGAACTCTATCATTGACTATCTTGCTTCTTTGACATCCCTATTTCATCCTCATCAAATACTTCATGATTCCCAATTTATTATTCAAATAATAAAGTCCCCATATTTTATCCAATAATAGGGTTCAATTATTTTTCATAATGAGTTTTTCACTATTGGATATATCCCATGGAAACATAATCCAATTCTTTGAACATCAAACTTATCCTCTAGACACAGATTCTTGTGAAGATACTAGAATTTACAAATAAGCCTTTAAATATGTCTTTGGATACAATATCCTTTATTATCATAATGAAAAATTTAACATACTCCATTGTTTAATGTAATAATGTGTTCTTCATCTATTTTAACAAGTACATGGGGGCATTTATGTTGGTCACTATACTATACATGATACAACACACAAATGCCTAGGTATGGGATACTTTTAGCCTACTATAATAAAAGACATTATTTATTTTTATATAAAGTATAGTCCTTACCAAATCCATGATGATATAATTCATTCACCACTAGCTAAGATCTAAACTATGGAATCTCCTTAGCCATTTTCCATGTGGGGATTAGATCTCATTGATAAATTACCTTGGTCACAAGATGGTCATTTTTTATCACTACTACTAAATATTTTACCAAATGATTTGAATCCATGCCTCTTGTCAATGTATCAATAAAAAATATTTATAAATTTATCATTAAATAAATCATTTATAATTTTGGACTTCCCCATACTATCATTTTTGATAATGGAATCAATTTCAAGAACAAGGATGTGAAGTAGTTATGTACTAAATATAAAATATCCCACAAATTCTCCACACCTTTCCATCCTAAATGCAATGGCTAAGATGAGGCCATAAATAAAATTCATAATAAAATCCTCTAAAATATCATCTAAGAAACTTTCACTAATTTTAATCTTCACTTATATCCCATACTTTGGTCCTATCATATTAGCATATGTACTACCACCAAGGAAACACCATTCTTACTAGTCTATGGTTCTAAGTTTATCTTACCATTAATAGACAATAATACCTATTTAAATATATGTATTTATGGTGTAATTACTTATTAATAACTACATTAATCTCACCTTCATGCTCTTTATCTTCTCGATGAACATGATTTAACCACTCTTCAACATAACCACCAATACAAGGCTTGTATCACCAAGCAACATAATAAAAAGGTTAAAGTTCACAATTTAAATATTGGTGATTTAGTCCTTAAGTTAGACTATACCCATTATAAATAAGCTAAATATGCCCAAATTTTTTGGGGTCCTTATTTAATGAAATATATTATTGGTCCTAACACCTATTACCTCCAAACTAATGAAGGCAATGTTTTCAAATATCCCACTAATGTACAATTCTTGAAGAAATATTTTGCTTAGATATTTCCCTTCTTATCATATTTATATATGTTTTATTACTAATAATTCTTTCAGTATTTATAAATGGATATCACCCTCTACAATAATTTTTCTTTACACAAACCTTAGTACCTTCCCTTGGTCCTTTGATTTATTTCTCTCATGAGTTGCATTATAATATAATGGATAGGACCCAATTTTTCTCATGAATTAATATTATATGCATAGACAATAAGATTTTTAATGGGTGAATTAGTTTTTATTAATTAATTTCACTTTCATTCAATTCCATTCATAATTCTTTAACCATTCAAACCAATCTAATAATCAAACAATGTACAAAGAAGCAATCACATAGTCAAAAAGCAAGATATCAACATGTGAACACAAGAGATATGTGGTAAAACCTCATGGGGGATAAAACCCATTGAAAAAAAACTTTAAATAATATTATACAAGTAATTTATCAACATTTAGTGAGGCACCAACCCCACAAGGAGCTCTAACCCCTACCTAGTCAAGCACCCACTCAACTAGTGTTTAACAAGCTCAAACTTGAAAGGAGGATCTAACCCCCTAAGTGAATTGAAAAAAACCAGAAAATTCAATGAAAATTATGAAATCTCAAACCTAAAAGTAATCTCTAACTCCCTTCTTGACTTAAGCACCAACTCAGTTAAGACAACTAGATCACCTTAACAACTTGTTACTCAACCAATAGATGATGATGTCTTCTTCATCTCTCAATATTATCTTTTTTATTTAAAATATATGTAATACACATAAAATAAATATATAATTGATATATTATGGTCTATAAACATCCAATCAACTCTTTCATCTTTTCAATCTTCTATCCCTCTCAAATAGCCTCTTAGGCTCTCTTGCTCAATATGCCTCTTATTAGGCTCATTAGCTCAATTGACCTTGTCATTCACCTACTAAAAATATGTTATATGTTTATCATAGTTTATATAACCTCTAATAATATTCCTCAATAACCCCTTATTCTCCTCAATATTCTCACTTATTCGCTTACACTCATTCTTGTTAATAAGCCCTTATTTGCTCATACTAGGTCTAAAACCCTTGATCTCAAGTACAAATCTACTTTTAAATTATCATGTATTAAAATTTTATGATATATAAATGTATTAAACATTTTTTACATTATTTTATTACTCACACACACACTCTTCTTCTTTGATCTTATTCTGATATCTTCAACTAGCACAAATAGGCTTATTTTCCCTTGTACTTAAACAAGACTCTTGTTCTCACCCATCTAGGTTGGCCAAGGACATTTTAAAACTTATATATAATTATTTAAATATATCAATATAAATTTTTCACAACTGAAACACTCACCATATATGTATTCCATTACCCTTAAGGGCCAAAACCCCATTAGGCATAATAAAGACCTAATGCAATTATGTTTACCTTAAGCAACATGTTACACTTATCCATATTGGAATAATATGAGACTATAAAAATTCATGAAAAATATAAAAAATAATTAAAATATACCATTTATAACCTCCATATATTTCCATACCATCTGTTACTCAAAAACATACCTTGAACCATGTCATCAGGTCTTCTTATCATTATCTCATCATACACAAAAAAAGTATGCCTTAAATATATGAATCATATAGTAAATTTTATTAAAAAAATCATACCCTTAAAAGAAATATATGTAACCTAAATTATCTAATATTCATAATAATGTTCATTTTACATCACCAAATAGGGTAAAACACCTCAAACACACTCTTTCAATATGACCACTTAGAATTATCAAACACTGCCAATGTACAATCAAGAACATTTGAAACTTATTACTTGTATAGGGAAAAAATATAAATCTATATTCATTATAATTAAATTTATATACCTATATAAATTATTTACAAGACAATTATTCTTCAGATCTGGGAAAACACTCCAAATTTATCTCTTCTAGATGACTACTCAAAATTACTTGTAGGCTCCAAAACCTAGCCAAGAAACTTTGACTACCAACATTTTCATAAGCATTAAAATTAACATAGGATACATATTTAACACATTATTAAGTAATTTATCCTTAAACTTAGGGTAAAATGGCTCAGAAACATCATTCACACACACACACACACACACACACACACACACACACACACACACACACACACACACACACACACACACACACACACACACACACACACACACACACACACACACACACACACACACACACACACACACACACACACACACACAAGTTGTTTGTAGCACCAAAAATAAATCTTGAATAAAATGATATTTATACATTGTAATTGTAATAAAGTTACTTATAATTAAAATTTATAGTTTAAATATGACCTATATTTCAACATAAAATCTATATAACATATTTTTTGATGTCAAAAATTAGTTTTTTAGATAAATTTGTCAAGTTACTCTCTCACTTTTCTTGCACAGCCAGATAGGTCATTTTGCCTTTCATGTTTCAACTTGTTAAATTGAATTTAAATATTACATAAATAATTTATAGTTTATTTAGGTCCTAAAAAAAATTTAAAATTAATTTTATACAATTAATCTTTTCATAGAGTCTTAAACACTTTACTTCATCTTGCATACATGGAGTTGTCTTTCTACCTTGAGAACAAGTCAAGATGACTTTGCATTCCAACCCATATGTAGACACATTTATGAAATATTTATATTTTTTTTGATACTATGAGACACATATATCATTATAATATAAAAAAATATCATGTTCTTGTTGCAATAATTCAACATAGATACCCATTACAAAACCTTACTATACACAATCTTAACTCACTCAGACAATTAATTTTGGATTAATCAATTTCACCATTAATATTGATCACTAAGCCCTATAACACACATTAAAATGTCATTAATGTCTAAAAAAACAATACCTTATACTTTATATAACACAACTCTATCCAAATCACCCCAAAACATCTATGCAAAAAGATCACTCAAATCTACCAAACCACTAAAAAACATAGCAACTTTAACAATAAATAAGTTTAATTTTGTTAACTATCATGAGTAAATTAAACTTGGAGTTTTTTCACTAATTATTTTAATATAAATTTTATTTTTATACCATGCCAAAATTTTCAATATTTTGGTCTCTACATGTATTTCTTTGCTCACTAGTTTTTTTGGTTTTTACCATAGTCAAAACCTTTGACTTTAACCTATAAATAAAAGAACTTGTACAAATTATTAGGCCATGAAAACACATGGAGGTTATTATTAATGGAGTTTAATACAACTTTTTATTTTACACCAACTTTATCTGACCAATATCATGCATTCTACAAGGATTTATTTTTTCATTGGTCTAATGCATGCATACAGTCATTTAAAATCCAACATTCACATTTTTGAATTTCAATAGTTATTTATTGAGGATTAAATTTGATGGTATCTATCACATTACAGTATTATAGATAAATTTTGGAGGATTATAAATTGTGATGGGTATCTCTTCAAGAAACCAAATTTTTAGGATACCTTATTGGCACTATGGATAACATTTCCATAAAAACCTTTAACCAAGATTAACTTTTTGAGTACCTAAAATAAATGCACAAACTTCTCAGTTCATTCATACTTGTGTGATGGTATGTGATGGGATGGTCCTTCTTAGGCTAGAGAATGAATTATTCTCTCTCTAAATGGTCAAATGACACTCCAAAACTTCACCAAGACATTTATGGATGCCTCACAACCTCTTCTTTGTCCTCACTAACCTGCACATATGCCATATACTCTCCAAGCTATTAAGCACAACTTATTTGTCATTAATTCACTAGTACCTCATGATATTTTTAAAATAAATGACAACTCAAGAAATTAATGGCCATTCTTCAACAATCTCCCCCTTTTTCATTGATGGGAAAAACCTTCAAAATGTCTTCTTACCCATTTGAACTCCATTTTGATCTTTCTCCCCATCTGACATTAATGACAAAGAATATTCTACCAGCTTGTCAATTGATCCTTGGATTTTTTCTTCAATAAACCATGTCATGCATAACTGAAACAAATAAAATATGCTCCCCCTATCACCATGCTTACATATAACTACTTGTCCTTGTCTTTGACTAATAAACCTCTTTAACCAACATCCAAATCTAATTTGACCTTTTTAAAGTCCTTCATCTATAAGCTAACCTTTCAAAATATCTTTTTTAACCTTGGTGACCATAAATACTTGTCTTCAAGCTTCTCAAGATAACTTAGTTATCTCCCCCTAACTCCATGCTTCACCTAGACCAAACACCAACTGATTGTAAACAAAGTACATGTATAATTCTTATAATAAATATCATACCTTGATTAAAGATAACATCACCCATGCATGGGATACCAATGATGATAACTAAACTTTTATGAAACAACCATCCTTCTAATATAAACCTAGCCTTTAAATAGTCATAAACCTTTATTACATGAATCTATCAACCAACACTAATCTCCTTTGTGTGTTTAAGGCAAAACACTATCATAACAACTTATCAAAGTCTCTCCGAACATACCATCTTTTATGAATTTTAAGTCTCACCTTGATTCTACCTCAAAATTATATACCAATTTATCTTACAACTTAATTTCATGACTAAGTAACCAGAAAATCATCATGACTAACAAATTGACTCCTTCTTAAGATAAAACTATTGAGAATTGTCACATGCTTCCATTGACAAAATAAATGTCTATATGAAGCCTAGTAGAGATAGCCCATTCCATAGAGGATCAAAAAATGAACTCAAAAGATTTCCACATCTCCTTTCTTACCTACTTGATCATATTTCATTCATGAAACTGATTGCTTTAATTTGGAATCTTTTTAAGATTATCAATCTTCTTTGGCTCACTATCTTCAATATCCATGATGTTGTTCATCTCCTCAAATATAACATCTATCTTACTTTAAAAATCATTATCATTATAAGATAACGTCATTCCTAGATATAAAAATTGATTCTTTCTCTATTATAGCATGTAATCCATGTTCACTCTTGGGCCTAATCTGATTTGCCCTTACTGATTTTGGTCTCCATACCCATGTTTGACCTTTCTTAATTAGACTAGAATATCCATATTTATTATCATGAATTTAGAACCTACTTAATCAATTTAGATTTAATTTATCAATGTGACAAATCTTATGACAACAAAAATAAAAAAACTCACTCATACCTTTTTCTTGATGAAGACTGAATACTCCTTTTGACTATTTACTTCTCCTCGTACGATCTCTTGCCCTATGACTAAAATGATGAAGAATAAAATAATTACCATGAAAATAATTGTAATACCTTATTTCATTAGGATGATTTATTTTTTTATTCATATTTCCCTTCATGTTTTCATCCTTCTTAACTTGGTCTAACTTCTCATGATCTTTTTCAAACTTGCTCACTTTGACTATGAGCTGCTCATGCTCAAATTTCAAGTAACCTAGCTCAATATTCAATATATCATACTCAATATCCTTTGATCTCAACATTACATTAGAAACCTCTACATGATTATTAAAACCCTTGATGATCTTATCATCCCTTGTGGCATCTTTGCCCATGTCACATTTCAAATTATAGCCACTGAGAGGAGAAGGGGGTGAATAAGTGGTCCTTTATTAATTTCACTTTAATTTAATTCCATTCATCATTATTTAACCATTAAATCCAATATAATAATCAATAAATGCATATATAATCAATCACATAGTCAATAATCAAGATATCAACATATTAACACAATAGATATGAGGGAAACCCTCATGGGGGATAAAACCCATAGACACACCACTTAGACTACTGTCCTATAAGTAATGGATCAACATTTCATGAGTCACCAACCCCACATGGATATCCAATCCCTACCTAGTCAAATACCCACTCAAATATTCATTATCAAGCTCCAACTTTCAAGGAGGCTCCAACCCCCTAAGTGACTTGGCACCAACTCAACCAAGATAACTAGATCACCTTAACAACTTGTTACTCAACCAACAGATGATGATGTCTTATTCAGATATAAATATTCTCTCTACAATTTTATATATATATATATATATATATCATACACCTATAATACATATCTAATGAATATCTGATGGTATCTTAATATACAATCAAATCATTTATCTCTTAAATCTTCTATCCCTCGCAAATAACCTCTTAGGCTCTCTCATTCAATATGCCTCTTACTAGGCTCATTAGGTCAATTGACATTGTCATTCACCTAAAAAAACTATGTTATATGTTTATATTAGTTTATTTAACCTCTAATAATATTCCTAAATACCCATTTATTCTCCTTAAGATGCTCTCTTACTCACTTGCACTCATTCTTGTTAACTAGCCCTTATTTGCTCATACAAGGTCTAAAACCCTTGATCTCAAGTACAACTTTTCTCTTCACTTCTCATGGTTTAAAATCTGATGTTATCTAAATGTATTAAAAATTATTTACATCATTTTATTTCTCACACACACCCTCTTCTGCTCTGCTCTTATTTTCTTATATTCTCATCTCTTCAACTAGCACAAATAGGCCTATTTTGCCTTGTGCTTATACAAGACTCTTGTTCTCACCCATATAGGTCACCCAAAGACATTTTCACACTTGGATAATTATTTAAATAGATAAATATACACGTTTCACAAGTTAAAAACTCATCATATAGGTCATACATTACCCTTAAGGGCCAAAACCCCATTAGGCCAAATAGAGACCTAATGCAATTAGGTCTACCTTAAACAACACATTACACTTATTAATCTTGGAAAATATAAGCCTCTAAAAATTAATAAAACATACTTAAAATATACCCTTGATAACCTCAATATAGGTCCATACCACCTATTACTTAAAAACATACCTTGAACCATGTCATTAGGTCTTCTTGTCATTAGCCCTTCATACAAAACAAATATTTACCTTGAATGTCTAAAAAATATAGTCAATTTTATTAAAAAAAATACCCTTAAAAAATATTTATGAAACCAAAATTACCTCATGGAAATCACCATATCCATTATACATCACCAATTAGGGTAAAACACATCAAACACACTCTTTCAATATGACCACTTAGAATTGTCAAACACTGCCAATGTACAGTCAAGAACATTTAAAACTTAAAACTTATATAGGGACAAAATATGAATATAAATAAATTATAACTAACCTTAGATACATATATAACATATTATATAAAATTATTCTTCATATCTATGAAAAACACTCCAAACTCATCTCTTCTAGATGACTACTCAGAACTACCTATAGGCGCTAAAACCTAGTCAAGAAACGTTGACTACCAACATTTGCATAGGAATTTATAATTTAAAAAAATGAATTAAAATTAACCTATGAGACATATTTAACACCTTAATAATAAATTTATCATTAAAATTAGTGTAAAATTACCTAAAAACATCATTCTCATGCACACATAGAAAGGTGCCTTTAGCACTAAAAATACAGTCATGAAAAACATTATCTTTAGAACTTTTAATGGTAATTAAATGAATTAAAATTTAAATTTATAGTATATATATTAAATATATTTAAACATGAAATATATATTTCATATTTTTTAATTAAAAACATTGGATTTTTAGATCAATTTATCAAGCTACTCTCCCACTTTTCTTGCACAACCAGATAGGTCATTTTGCCTTTCATGTTTCAACCTCTTAAAGTGAATTTCCATATTTAATAAATAATTTATAGTTTATTTATGTAATTAAAACAAAATTAACATTAATTTTATATATTTAATATTTTCATAGAGTCTCAAACACTTCACTTCATCTTGCATACCTGGATCTGTCATTTTGTCTTGAGAACTAGTCAAGATGACCTTGCTTTTCAACCCCTATGTAGACACATTTAGGAACAATTTTTATATGTGTGTGATCCCATGATACCTATAGATAATTATAAAATACAAAAAAATCATGGTGTTGTGTTAAAATTCAACTTACTGACCCATTACAAAACCTTAATACACATAGTCTTAACTCACTCAGATAGGTCAATTTGGCTTAAGAAATTTCACCATCAATACTAATCACCAAGATCTATAAAACTTGTGAATATGTCATAAGATTATAAAACAATAAAATAATGTTATTTATATACCAAAAATCTATCCAAATCACCCAAAAAATATCTCTTCAAAAATCTCACTCAAATCTACTAGACCACTGAAAAACACAATCAACTTTTACAACAAATAAGATCACTTTTACTAATTTTAATGAAGAAATTAAAATTTTAGGTTGTTTATAAATGAGTTTAATACAAATTTTATTTTTATACCATGCCAAAATTATCAATATTTTGGTCTCTACATGTATTTCTTTACTCACTAATTTTTACCATAGTCAAAACCTTTGACTTTGACCTGAAATAAATGCAATTATACATACATTTAGGACATGACACCACCTTGAGGTTATTCTTAATTCAGTATACTAAAACTTTTTATTTTAAACCAACTTATTCTAACCAATATCCTATCTTCTACAAGAATTTCTTTTCTCATTGGTCTAATTCACACATAGTCATTTGAAATCTAACATTCATGTTTTTGAATTTCAACAACTATTTCCGAGAGCTTAAATTCGATGGTCTCTAGCACATCATAGTCTAATAGAGAAAATTTAAAAGATTATAAATTGAGCTAGGGATATCTTTTAGACACCAAATTTTTAGGTCACCTTATTGGAACTATGGACAAAATTTCCATAAAAACCTTAGACCAAGTTTGACTTTTTCAGTACCTACAATAAATATACAAACTTCTTAATTCATTCATACCTGTATGATGGTTTGTGATGGTCTAATCCTTCTTAGTATATATAATGAATTATTATCTCTCTAAATGGTTAAATGACACACCATAACTTCACCAAGACATCTATGGATGCCTCACAACCTTTTATTTATCCTCATTAACCTGCACATATGCCATATACTCTCTAAGCTATCAAACACAACTTCTTTGTCATTAATTAACTAGTAACTCATGATATTTTTGACATCAATGATAACCTAAGACATAAATTACCATTCTTAAATAATTATTTTCACTTTTATTGCTTTTTATTATAAAATTTGTTATTTTCTAATGCTTTTTATACCCTCTAGGGTTTTTATTTTGTGAGTTTTAGTGTAAGATCATGGATAGGACTAGGCCCTCCTCACAAATACCATTTTTAACATTTTAGTTTATCATGATTTGTTCAACCTCTTGGGTTTTTATTTTATGAGTTGTAGTGTAAGACCACAGATAGGACCATGCCCTCAAAAATACCATTCTTACCTTCTTTGTACCCACTTGGGTTTCTCTTTTATGAGTTACATTGTAAGACCATGGATGGGACTAGGCTCTATTTTTAAAATTACCATTTTATTTCAAAACACATTTATTAAACCAAGTGTTCCTTTTTAGAGTGTTAAGAAATGGTTACCAATTTGTGATCCCATATTCTTAGCTTCAAATTTTGTTTCATTTATAGATAAAACTTACACAACAAACTATGTTAGCATGTTTCCTTACACTTATATACATTCTTGTGATAAAGAATCATGCTTACCTATCATTGTATCCCTTTTCACTTTATCATATTTTTGTGATCTGAAGTAATTCAAATTATTGCATGTTTGTTCCTCTTAATTTTATTTCCTTTCATTCAACTTTGTACAAAATAAGTTTGAATTTAAGATAGAACTTCTATTTCACATGAATTAACAAGAATTTTAGACACCATGCTCTCTAAGTTCTATTTCTTATCAACCAAGTCCCAAGTTTTCAAATGATAATCATTTTTATCACCTATGTTTGGTTCTTCAAATCTGTATGGAGGACAAATAGAAAAATCCATTAAAAGTTTAAATCCAACTCTTTTAAAATAAAATACAATGATAAAAAACAACATTTTAAAATCAAAAATTTAAAATCACACCAAAATATGTGATTCATAGCACATATTATATTTTTAATTGACTCCTAAACTCTACATTTGGCCTCGTGATAGAGCCAATATCCATTGGGGTGTGTTAGGCAAGTAGATTGGAATAGGATAATTCAAAATAATATATAATGTTACCTACTTTCTCATGCAAGTACCCAATCTTTGAAATAGATTGATGGCTCTTTAAAGGGTCCTTGGAAATGGGGAAAATGTTGTGGGAAGCTAGGTCCATTTTATTTTTCATGCATATATCATTCATGGGATGTTATTCATACTTCATTTGATGACCTAAGATTTGTGTGGCTAGGAGAAGTTCTTTACAGTCCTGTTATCAACCCAAGTTGCATCTTGTTGAAGGATATTGTTCAACTCTTGTTAAAACTTGGTATAACATGGGAATGGATTAAAGGTTGTGGGTTACCTTATAATTATACAAAACCATTAGACTATGCAGTTATCACCCCTGGAACATCTATTTAACTTAGTTCACTAAGACCTATTACTATTGGGCTGAAAAGGGATAGAAAGTGAAGAAAATAAAATTATTATAAGGTATGGTGATGAAAAAATGTAATAATTGATCCAATAAATATATACTTAAAAAAAAACTAGTAATCAATGCAAATTATTTAATCTTTCAACTCTTAGGACTCAGACTCGATAGTCTTGACAGTGCCACCTATAGGTAGCCACATGAGATAGAGTAGGTTTTTGGGCATCTGAGGTAAGTTATATAAGGTTTTAAATAGGTGGTAAATAATATTATATTATGGGATTGAACCCCTCAAGCCACTTATAGGTCACTTAGACCTTTGAATGCTTATTTTAGGCCTTTAGGCCTAAAGGCCATAACTAGGCCTTAAACCCCACATCACATTGAAGCATACACAAACTTTCTTCAAATATAACTAAGAATTTAATGAGGTGTGAGATTATTATTTATGTCTTATGAGATATCTTTCAATCATATAAAATTATGTATGAGATCCATTTCATTCTTAAAGACTAACTCAAAATACATAGTCCAGGTAGCTAGTTCGAGCCATCTGTTCAAGTGCTTGGATATTTCACCATAAAAAGACTTGGGGAAAATGATATTATAGGATTTAGTCACCCCTATACACTTTAAATCCATGGTATATGGAGTTAATTTAAGGGGATCACCTTTATGAACAAAGGTTAAGATTATAAGCATGTCTAGATTGCTTATATAAGACTACAAGCCTGCCAACTTATGTTCATATCTTAACACACCTTTTACATGATAAATCAAGATACTCAGGTACATTTAAGGGTTAAATTTAATTATTATACATAATAAGAAATTTTGGTTTGTAGGTCCATAATTTATGAACCATCATTAAGATGGTAGACCTCTAAAACCCTTAATAAACCATAAGATAGACCAGTTTGAGAAAACTAAATATTTTGGAAACCTAAAATACATTAATGACCCTAAAAACACATAAAACATATATATAAATCAGAAGAGATCCTGACCATGATACGTAGTTGTACGGATGGTGTACAAGCCTATCATAAAATAGTGTTTTTCAAGAAAAAGAGTAAAAAATGAGGTACAAGGTAGTTTAAGAGTTAAAAATCATTGGAGATGTTTTTTTGGAACTTATTTTATCTCCTAAATTCATTGGATGTATAAAAAAATGCCTATAAGTTACTCTATAAGTCTCTTCTAAATAGCTAGTTTGTATAAATAAAGAAGAAGGTGACCTAGTCACCTAGTTTGATAAGGTTGAAGGTGTGAAATAATGAAGAAGGCCCATGACATGATGTATGGTGTTGATTTAAACCTAAAACTCACTTATTTATAGGTTCCTAAGGTTTCATATAGGATTTCATGTCCATCAAATGCACTAGCATTCAAGCTACTAGGCCTAATGGCCGACTATGCCTATTTGGTCAACAAAGAAAGTTGAAGGTTGGTGTAGAGAGGAAATTGGAAGGGTCAATAAAATTTATTACACATATTATCTTACTAAATTAAAGGATTCATGTGTAATTTAAATAGCCATTAAGGGGAAAATAAGTTAGTTTCATGACTTAGTCATATGCTTAAAAAAAGTATAGATCATTTTACACTTTATGATGCCTTAACTACATCTTATTGAGTTTGTAACTATTATGAAGAGAAGGTATTTTAAAAAAAGGAGGAATATTCATGCTTTAATAAAGGTTTAACAAGTCAACCATAGCCTCCACTACCCCACCTCAACACTTAAGGAGTCATCTAAGGGCTTCAATGCATGGAGAGTAATTCAGAGGAGTCTATAACTATTTATAATTGAATTAATGAATGTACTATGGTTATTGATGACCTTTTACTCTCTCCTCCACATCATTATCTTCCTCTTTATCTCCCATTTATACTATATATTTATTCCTTAAGGCCTTGATTTAGAATCCCTCTCTTGGGCATGAGGAAACTCTACCTAGATTGGCACTTTGTAACCTCTTAAGTGAATACAAATGACTATTTTCAAATTCCTTGATACAAGTTTAGTGTGTTTTAATTAGTTTAATTTTCACATGTGATAGTTTTCCTCCCTTGGCAGATCCTAATCTCACCTAGTTACTAGTATATGATCTTATGCAAGTCACATATAGTGTTTGAACTTGGAGTGGATATTTGATTGATAAGTGTCTTAAATCAAGCCTTCCATCATTATCCTCATGTTTTTATCACTTAGTAAAACCCTTATGTGAAACACTTTTGCATAGGAGTCATTAGAGTTAAAATATTCAATCATTTTCATTTCTTACTAGTGTTTTTTAAAGTCTAAATTAAGTAGATGAATGATTACATTGGTGTAATCACCATCCATTAGAGTAGTTTTATTTTCTACACTTTCTATCCCTTTTTACCCCAATAGTAATAGGGCTTAGTTAATTGAGATAAATAGATGCACTAGGGGAATTAGCCCCATAATCTAGAGGTTTGGTCTAGTTATAAGGTCACCCATAACCTTTAGGCCACTCCCATGTTAGTCCAATTTTGAATAAGAGTTAAACAATCTCTTTCAACTATTGCTAATAGTTTTGGCATGCCTAGTGGGATAGATTCAATTTTAGAGCCTTAATAGTAGCATCTTGGTCTTCACAAGAAGCTTCAAGCACTCATATGATCATCATCTCTAAGGTAAGTAATGTTCTTTTTCATATTTAACTATTTTTAATTTGAATTATGATGTTCTATGTATGCATATGGGGTGGATTCTTGTCATTAACTTATTAGCAGCCCTATGATCTATCCCTATTCATTATGATCCCTATTCATCTTAACCTAACCCCTATCAGCCCTACATACACCCATGTCAACATTTTAATGATCCTAACCAACCCTACATTAAACCCTATGATAATTTTGGTGGCTCACACCAACCCTATGATACCCCTCATTAATACCCTTGGAAACCCAATCACACACCTCAATAGCCCCATAGACCATGTTACCCTCCCTATGAGCCATATAAATTCCAAGGTCAACCTCATTACCAAAACTAATCTTCCTCTTTCCCTCCCCAATCACCCTTCTAAGACACACATAATGTTTCTAATGAGCTAGAAGATTTGAAGAGTATGATCCAAATTGCCAATGAAATATTAGCCTTTAGACAACAATAATCATGTAATTAATTTCATGAATCTTTACCTCCTACTGCCCCATGCCAATATCCTTAGATTGAAATTACATCATATTAGGAATTTCCTACATTAATTCCCTAAAATTAAATACATACAATGCAAAAAAGCCTCCTTAAACCCTAAAACCCAAACACTCAAACTTGATAGTCCTAGCAGTGCCACCTACAAGTAACCGCATGAGACACTGGAGATAGAGTAGGGTTTTGAGCATCTGAGGGAAGTTATATAAGGTTGGAAATATGTGGGAAATAAGATGATATGATGGGATTTGACCCATAAAGCCACTTACAAGTCAACCAGACCTCTGAACTCTTAGTCTAGGCCTTTAGGCCTAAAGGTCATAACTAAGCATTAAACCCTATATCATGTTAAAGCATACCCAAAATTTATCCAAATATAAATAAGAATTTTATTAGGTATAAGATGATGATTCAATTATTATGAGATATTTTTAAAGCATATAAAATTAGGCATGAGTGCCATTTTAGTCTTGAAGACTAACTCAAAATACATAGTCCAGGCAGCCAATTCAAGCCATCCGTTCAAGTGCTTGGATCTTTCACCACAAAAATACTTGGGGTAAATGATCCTAAAAAGATTTAGGCACCCATATACATTTGAGATACATGGTATATTTATTTTATTTAAGGGGATCACATTTATGAAAAAAGGTTAAGACTATAAGAATGTCCAAACTACCTTCAGAAGACTACACGCTATTAACTTACATTCATATCATAACACATCTTTTTCATGGGAATTAAAGATACTAAAGAAATTTGAATGGGTCAATGGACTTAGGGTCATAACAAGAATTTTTATTTTGGAGATCCATACTTTGTGAACCATTGTTAAGATGGTGGACCTCCAAAACCCTCCTTAAACCCTATGAAAAACTAGTCTTTAGAAAACTAGAGATTTTATCAACCTAACACTCATGAATGACCCTAAAAACACTTGAAACATATATATCACTCAAAATAAATCCTAACCATGGTAGTTAGTTGTATAGATGGTGTATGGACCTGTCATAAAATATTTTTTTTAGGAAAAAGAGTAGAAAGTGAAGTACAAGTTATTTTAAGAGTTGTAAATCATTGGATATGTTTTTTTGGAACTTATTTTATCTCCTCAAGTCATTGGATGTCTAAAAACATGCCTGCAAGTGCCTTTTTAAGTCTTTTATAAATAGATAGTCAACAAAAATGAAGAAGGTGACCTAGTCACCTAGTTTGATAAGGTTGTAGGTGTGAACTACTCAAGAAATCCCATGACATGATGTATGATGTTTATTTATACCTGATACTTACTTATTTACATGTTACTAAGGTTTTATATAGGCTTTTATGGCCATAAAATGCACTAGAATTCAATCTTCTAGGTCTATTTGGTCAATAAAGAAAGTTAAAGGTTGGCATAAAGAGCCAATTAGAAGGGTCAATACAAGCTATTACACCTATTAAATAACTTCATTGAAGTATTTAAGTGTAATTTCAATAGCCATTAAGTGGAAAATAAATTATTTTCTTGACTTAGTCATTTGCTTAAAAGGAGTATGAACTATTATATACTTTATGATGCCTTAATTACATCTTATTGAGGTTATACCTATCATGACTAGAAATTATTTAACCAAAAAGATGCATATACATGATTTAAGAAAGGTTGAACAAGTCAACCATATCCTCCACTACCCCACCTCAATGCTTAAGGAGTCATCTAACGACATCAATGCATGGAGAGTCATTGGAAGGACTATGTAACTATTTGTAATTGAAGTAATGAATGTGTTATGGTCATTGATGACCTTTTACTCTCTCATCCATGCCATTATATCCCTTTTCTTCTTCCCTTTATTTTATATGTGTAGGCTTTAAGGCCTTGATTTAGAATCCCTCTCTTGGGCATAAGGAAACTCTGGCTAGATTAGCACTTTGTAACCTCTTAAGTGAATACACATGACTATTTTTAGATTCATTGATACAAGTTTAGTGTGCTCTAATTAGTTTGATTTGCACATGTGGTATTTTTCCTCCATTTCCAAGTCTCAATCTCACCTATTTACTAGTATAGCATCTTATTCAGGTCACATATAGTGTTTAAATGATAAGTGTATGAGCTTGGAGTGGAGATTTGATTGATAAGTGCCTTGAATCTAGCCTTCCATCATTAACCTCATGTTTTGATCAGTTAATAAAAAATGTTGTCCATTTTAGCCCACATATGAAGCTTATGTCTAGATAAACAAGGTTGTAAATGGAAGAGGTGGTCTAAGGATATCAATTTACTCATAAGGCTTTTAAGACACTTTGAGTTCACTTAAAGTGTAAATTGTCATTTTCTAAGGATAGGACTAGATTTGCAAGATCTTGTGGGATGCCAAGAATGCTTTGAATGGCTTAGAAGTGCTTTAATATCTATTTTGGTTCTTCATGGTGTTCTTTGAGACACTTGGTCCTAGTGGCATAAATTTTAAGTGGGCAGTTTGCTGAGACCAGATCTCATACATGTGGATGAGTCAAGGAGAATTGGTCATATGGGTTTTTTCACTTTTATTCCAAAATAATATGCTCTAAATATTAGGTCATATACCCAAGCATGTCAAAATTTATGGAGATTCAAATTTGGCATCTCATACACATTCCACTATTTTTCCATACTTAGCCAATTTTCAATAGAGCTCAAATAGAGCTGAGTGAGAACTTTCACAAAGCTATATCTTTCATGTGTGATAATTGTAGAGGAAGGTGATCACATAGGTTTATTCATCTTGGTCCCAAGTTGCTATGCACCAATTTTGAGGTCCTCCATAAAAGCAAAAATAGAGTTATCCATGTGCAAATATGGGCTTTTAGGCATTTTTGCTAAGTTCCCCATACTTAGTCATTTGAGCTCAGCCATCACCAGGATGTCACACAGAAGCAGTTTTGGACCAACCATCTTTAAATTTGAATATATTTTCTTTGGAAGCTCTTGGGACTAGAGGATCAAATGGGTTTGTCCCTTTTGAGCTTAAGAACATCTTATAAAATTTTGATGCCTCCATAATTCTTGTGCTTCAAGATCAAAGCCTTCAAAGTTAATAAAAATGAACCTACAACATGGGATGTTCATGCAAACATTAACTTAAAGCTCAGGCAAAAATCTACCTATGATTAAATTTGGCATTCTATGGGACGTCAATCATGTTCTGTAAAATGATGAATGATGCTTGTGTGAACATCAAATTTAAAGACAAAGAAAGACAATTTTATTGAGATTAAATTTAATGGTCACATGACCATCAACAATGGTCATGTGAAAATCAAATGATAAGAGTGAGGATGTCAAATTTAAGACCATGGACTAGCCATTAGCTTTTAAACAGTGGGTCTTGATAAGATCAATGGTCCTCATTCGATCATACATCTCAATCCAATGGTTTATGATGAGTCAAATAGTCAGGGAGCTCAAGGGGTTAGCACATTACATAAGTGCATGAAGCTATAAATTGATAGCAAGATCATATGGATTAACATGCATTCAATACATGGCATAAATAGAGACAAGATTAACATTTCAAAAAATATATGATAGCTCATAAGCATTTCTACATATACAAATTGATGGAGTGAGTTGGGTCAATATGTCAATGAGCCAAGTAAAATTTTGATAGCCAATTAGTACGTAGGTGAGCCCAAGGTTTTTGATGGAGGTTGAAAATCCATTTTCAACCATGGAAAGCAAGACTTTATAGGGTATTTTTGATTCCATTAACTCTCATTCAAACACCATGGATTGATCTAGCTGATGCAATAAGATTTAAAGAATATGAAGGGACCACTATTGGAGATTATATTGATATTTAGTTCAATAAGTTACAGCTTATAAGGTCATTTCTTGTGACTGGTTTGTTGGGTTAAATAAGGATCTATTCATAATGAATTCTTGATCCCCACAAATATATAATAAGTTTTTTTTGAACTTATTATAATATAAAAAGTGATAAATGATCCATGGTTCTATTTAATATAAAAGATTATAGGGGAAACCAATGTCCTTAGATTGGTTTTCCATCTATAGGTGGGACCTGTGACCTAGATATGGGAAAGGAGTAAATATAAAATAAATGTAAGGGTGCCCATCATTAACAAAGTAGGTACTTTACCACCCAAAACATGGCATGATTGTCAGTATCAAGATTTGAGGATTTGATCCTCATAAGCATGATTAGTGGACTTAGGGTCCCAATGTGGTAGTTGGTACTTGGAAAGTTAGTTAGGGGATTTGATCCTACTCAAATGAACTTGATCATCATGTAACAAACCCTTATCTCTAGGGGAACACTCTTAGACAATGAGAGGATCTCAGGGATCAATGAGATAATAAGAGGTCTATTTATTGATTAAGACATGCATGTAAAAGACAATCAAAGTCTACCACCTCACTCCTTGATTTGGAGGGTTTTTCTCCACTCTTTAAATGCTAAAATCCCCTCTCTCTTGATTACCTTCTGTTATAAGTATAGCTTTAGATCTATTATTTTGGATCCCTCTCTTGGGCATGACTAGATGCTAACAAGATTAAGCCTTGTAACTCTTGAGATAAATAAGATGATTATTTTTAGATTTCATGATATTAACATAGTGTGTTCATGTCAATTTGATTTGTATAAGTGGTAGAGAATTCTCCCTTGCCAAGTCCTAATCTCACCTATTTGGTATATTATTTGGCTATGTAGGTTATGTTTAGTGTTCAATGTTATTTGATTGAAGCCAATAGTGGACATGTTGACTAGATTAGTTTCTTGAACTAGGCCTCTCCATCATCTCCCTTAGGTTTCACTCACTTGATGAACCTCTACATGAAATTTTGATGCATGCTAGGCATTTAGAGTAATAGATCCTATTATTTATTTCTGTCTCACTAGTGTTTTAGAGGCTCAAGTATGAATGGATGGACAATCTTCATGGTAGATCACCAAAAGCTAGAATAGGTTTTACTTTTACAACTCCTTCACCCTTTTCACCCCAACTAGTTTTAGGTTTTAGAAGTAAATTTCCAAATTGACGCATCAAAAGAGATAGCCTCATTAATAATCCTAGAGGTTTGGTCTAGATATAGGTAACCCATAGCCTTAGACCATTCTGATGTTAGTCCAGGTTTGGAAGTAGGACATAAACACTCCTCCTTTTAGGTAGGGTGCAACCTAGAGTGATAATAGTTCTGGCACACCTAGTGGGACCACTTTAAATCACCTTGAAGCATACTATAAAGGCATTGGAGGGAATTTAGAAGCTGAAGACATTAGCAACATCATTTTAAAACATCTTGGTTAGAGTCAAGAATATTTGGGAGGTTTTCAATCAACCTCAAGTTCAAAGGTACCAGTGGTTTTATGGTTGCAGAGGTAAGAAAGTTTTGTCATGATTCTTAATTTACTTCATATATTACATAAGGAGCCATGACATTCTATGAGGAATATTTCTACTATACACCCCCATATACACTTTATCATAGCGAGATGACCCATATAATCCATATCTTCCATATTATCAAGATCATCCACCATAAGTTCAACCCCCTCCACCTCTATGGTAGCCTCCTCATCCTCATGACCAATCCTATTATTAACCTCCTTCCCCTTCTAATCCACATACAACAAATAATGACTACCTACATTTATAAATTGAGAGACTATGAAAAGAAAGAGATGGGTTGTAGGAGATCCTTAGAAAATAGAAAAGGGGAAATTTCCAAACTCTTATCCCTCACCAAAATACTCCTACAAACTAGCCATAGTTAGCTAAATTAGTTAGTGCATCTCCCTTTCTTGCCTCATTGGTCATAAGATATTTATTGGTCCATAATTATTTGCTTAATGACAAAGAAAGTCTCTCTATTATCCTTAAATCAGTAGCAGATACTTTGAATCTATGGTATGAATCTGTACCTAACATTATTTTAAATTGGAATGGGTCTACTATGAAAGTATTTGGCATTGTTATAAGCCTCCAAATTACTTTTCATGCCTACCCAAATATTTTAGTTGTACAACACCTTATGGTAAAAAAAATTTTGCCTCATCATGATTTATTTTTGGGTAGTGACTTCATGACTAAGTTTGAAGGGTACTTTTTCAAAGACTTGTCTCATATAGTGTGTAAGATTGAGCATGGTGTGGAGGTGAAAATCAATTCTGAACCACTTAATAAAATCCACATTCAACCTCTTCCCCCAACCACCCAAGAGGCATATTTCCTTCACTCTCATTTTCCAAAATAATCCACTTGTGCTCAAGATCCTATACCTACCAAAGAACCTGAGGGGATACCCACATAGAAGCCTTCATGGGCCATGGATCCTAATTTCATCATGATTACCCTTAAAAAGGAGGATAATAAAGAAGGAGAAGGTGTAAATTCTATTATTGATCCTTCATCTATTGTTACTCAAACACCTATTCCCCCTTTTCACATCTCTTTTCAATCCCAAGAGATTCCCAAAAGAGCATTAAAGACCCCTAGTTGGAAAAATACCCTCTCCAGTATCAATCATCTTGATGTTATGTACTTCCCACCCACCCCATCATCTCTTCAAAATAAATCAAGTGCACCAAAATTAGAATCAGACCTTTCTAGTTTAATGGATAAACTATCCAAGTTGATATAGGAAGGGCTAGTCATTCAAGAGATTGGTAGTGATGCAGTTGTAGCTAAGCCTCAAGGGCATGTTAGAGAATATACTTCTAGTGTCTATGAAAAATAAATCCAAATTATAATCCCTATACACCCCACTGGATAAGAAGGTAAGCATGAGCATAAACTAGGTGATAAAGGGCAGTTGTAATGCCTTAATGATGTAGCTGAGGCAAGTGAAACACAAGCTAATCTTTTCCTAGGAGATCAATTAGATGGTAGAATTCATAATAATCATATTGATATTGAAGTCAATAATCCATTAGAATACCAATGGAAACACTTGTATTTGTAATTCTTAGGTGAGATTGAGCAACTGAGTGTGGTAGATTTGAGTGATGAGATTGAACAATAGGCTAATGTTTCAGATAAGGAAAGTAGTGCAACTTTAGAGTTGCCAATTCAAGAAGAGATTTTGCTTGAGTAGATTGATGAATTATCACCCCTCTCTATTGATGAATATGATGAGAAAACCTTATTTGATCAAGATCCTTATGATGACCTTGCCCAAGAGAAAGAGGTGGGTAATCAGCCTAATGTCTTCCAAATAGATGGCATGAGTATAAAAGAGCCTGGTGACTTGTACATTGACCAAGATGAGTTGTCATTTTGGGAAGACTTAGAGGACTTCTTCCTAAACCTATATGCCTCACCACTATATCATCCAAGGCTCAAAAAGAAATAGATCATCAAGGATGATATGATAGTTGGCCACTTGGAGTCCATATAACTACATCAATTGCAACACTTATCTAAAAAGGAGATGAAATTCATGATGCAACAAAAAAAGAGTTTAAGAGGAATAAAATTGGTCCTTGGATCCATATCTTCAATCCCTACACCTGAGGATGGAAATAGGAGGCCTAGTTACATCATCAAAAATACATGAGCATCTATTTTATCCCATCTACAAGAAGATTCCATCAAAGAGAAGCAATCATCTTTCAAAGACCCATTTTGCATCACATAAATTCCCATTTGATCTTGGGGGAATGAAGATAATATAGGTCAATTTTGTTGTAAGAAATTTTTATCCTTTTGAATAAGTGTTTTGCATAATCTTGTAGGTTGTTTTGGTTCCTTCCCTTGTTCTATAGGTTAGTAATCCTTGTGTTAGTAGTTTAGGTTCACCTTCTATTTTATTTTGCTCCTTTTGGTCTTTATTTTGTTTCAAGAGGTTAGAAAAAGATTGGCACATGGTCTAGGTTCTCCAAGCATATTAGGCATGCTTCCCTATGAGTCACCAAAAGTGTTAGCCATTTTGGCCCACATACCAAGATTATGTCTAGATAAACAAGGTTATAAATGGAAGAGATGGTCTAAGGATATCAATTTGCTCAGAAGGATTTTAAGACACTTTGAGTTCACTTAAAGTGTAAATTACCATTTTCTAAAGATAGAACTAGATTTACAAGATCTTGTGGGATGCCAAGAATGCTTTGAATGGCTTAGAAGTGCTTTAAGATCCATTTTGGTTCTTCATGGTGTTCTTTGAGATGCTTGGTCCTAGTGGCATAAATTCTAAGTGGGTGGTTTGTTGAGGCCAGATCTTACACATGTAGATGAGTCAAGGAGAATTGGTCATATGGGTTTATTCACTTTTGTGCCAAGATCATATGCTCTAAATTTTAGGTCCTCTACCTAAGCACATCAAAATTTATAGAGATTCAAAGTTGACATCTCAGCCATACTCCAATATTTTTCCATACTTAGCCAATTTTCAAGAGAACTTAAATAGAGATGAGTGAGCACTTTCAAAAAGTTATATCTCATATGTGTGGTAGTTATAGAGGAAGGTGACCACATGAGTTTATTCACCTTGATCCCAAGTTGTTATACACCAAGTCTAAGGTCCTCCACTTAAGCACAAATAGAGTTATCCATATGCAAAGATGGGCTTCTAGGCATTTTTGGTAAGTTCCCCATACTTAGTTGTTTGAGCTCAGCCACCACCAGGATGTCACGTAGAAGTAGTTAAGGACCAACCATCTTAAACTTTGAATATATTTTCTTAGGAAGATCATGAGAGTAATAGATAAAATGGGTTTGTCCCTTTTGACCTTAAGAACATCTTCTAAAATTTTGGTGCCTCCATGATTCTCATGCTTCAAGATCTAAAGCCTTCAAAGTTGATCAAAATGAACCTACAACATGGAATGCTCACATGAACATCAAGTTAAAGCTCCAAAAAAAATATACCTATGATTAAATTTGACATTCTATGGGACGTTAATCATGTTATATGGAATGATGAATGATGCTCATGTGAACATCAAATTTAAAGATAGAGCAAGACAATCCTATTGAGCTTAAATTTGATGGTCACATGAACATCAAATGATGGGAGTGAGGATGTCAAATTTAAGACCATGGAATAGCCATTAGATTTCAAATAGTTGGTCCTAACAAGACTAATGGTCCTTTCTTAATCATACATATCAATCCAATGGTATGAGATGAGTCAAACAGTTAGGGAGCTCAAGGGGTCAACACATGGCATAAGCATGTGAAGCTATAGACTGACAATAAGATCATGTGGATTAATTCACATTTGACACATGGTGTAAGGGGAGACAAGATTGACATTTCAAAGAATATTTGATGGCTTATGGGCATCCATGCATAGGTAAATCAATGGGATGAGTTGGGTTAACCTGTCAATGATCTAAGTTAGATTTTGATAGCCAATTAGAGTGAAGGTGAGCCTAGGGTTTTCAATGAAGGCCATGAATCCATTTTTTACCATGCAAATCAAGACTTTGTAGGGTCTTCTTGATACCATTAAAGATTATTTAAACACCATAAATTGGTCTAGATTATGTAATAGGATTTAAATAATATAAAAGGACTACCATTGGAGATTATATTGATCTCTAGTTCGATAAGTTAGAGCTTACAAGGTTATTTCTTGTGACTGGTTTGATAGGTTAAAGAAGGCTCCATGTATAATGAATTCTCCATCCCCACAAAGATATAATAGGTTTATTTTTGAGCCTATTATAATATAGAAGGTGCTAAATGATCCATGAGTCCATTTAATATAAAATACTATAGGGAAAACCAATGTCCTTAGATTGGTTTTCCATCTATAGGTTGGACCTATGACCCAGATATGGGAAAGGAATAAATATGAAGTAAATGTAATGGTTCCCATCATCAAAAAATCAAGTACTCTAACACCCAAGACATGGCATGATTGTCAGTATCAAAATTTGAGGATTCAATCCTCATAAGCATGATAAGTATACTTAGGGTCTCGAGGTGGTGAGTTGGTACTTGGAGAGATAGTTAGGGGATTTTATTATACTCAAATAAACTTGATCACCATGTAACAAACCCTTGTCTTTAGGGGAATACTCTCAGTCAATGAGAGGATCTCAGGGATTAGTGTGATAGCAAGAGGTTTATTTGTTAATCAATACATGCATGTAAAAGACAATCAAAAGCTTCCACCTCACTCCTTGATCTGGAGGGCTTTCCTCCACTCTTTAAATGCCAAAATCCCCTCTCTCTTGCTTCCCTTATACTATAAGTATAGATTTTGAGCTATCATTTTGGATCCCTCTCTTAGGCATGAATAGACTCTACCAAGATTGAGCTTTGTAACCTCATGAGATAAATAAGATGATTGATTTCAAATTTCATGATATTAGCCTAGTGTGTTCATGTTAATTTGATTTGTATAAGAGGTAGAGCCTTCTCCCTTGCCAAGTTATGATCTCTCCTAGATGGTAGATTGTCTAGTTATGTAGGTTATGTTTAGTGTTTGATGTCATTTGATTGAAGCTAAGAGTGGACATGTTGACTAGATTAGTGCCTTAAACTAGGTTTTTCCATCATCTCCCTTAGGTTTCACTCACTTGATGAACATCTACATGAAATTTTGATGTATGATAGGGATTTAGAGTCATAGATCATGTTATTTATTTCTATCTCACTAGTGTTTTAGAGGCTCAAGTATGAGTGGATGTATAATCTTTATGGTGCATCACCATAAGCTATAATAGGTTTTGCTTTTGTAACTCCTCCATTTTCACCCCAACCAGTTTTAGGTTTTAGAAGTAAAGGTCTAAAATGATGCACCAAATGACTTAGCCTATTTAAGAATCCTAGAGGTTTGGTATAGATATAGGAAACCCATAGCCCTAGACCATTCCCATGTTAGTCTAGGTGTTTCACTAAATTTTATCTATTTCAAGTCTAAAGGAAAATAGAAAATAATGATGGGGACAAGTGATTAGAATGAACCCACATTCGTTTGTGCACCATATTTAGATGTTGTGAGCACTCCTCTTTGGCTAGGGAGGACTACCTGCAAGTAAGAAAGCACTACCACAAGATGTTTGTTAGTAGTTAAATGAGTGGGCTGCTAAGCTACGTGCTTGTTCTAGGAAGTGTGAAACTTCTTTAGAGATTACAGTCCACTTTTAAGAGACAAAAGAGTAATAAATAACTAAAATAGAGGTAAATAGAGAGTAAAAGAGAGATAATATTACCATTATTCATAACTTAAGTGTAGAAGAGAGTGATAGGGTATAGGTGGTGTATTTTATTTTTATTTTATAAGTTATTTAGGTAGGTTTTGAAAAGGTTAGGTAATCCAAAGTCACCAATGTCGATAGGGGAGTGACAAACATCGATTATATTATTAAGGTCAGTGGTGAAGGTGACTGATGTTAGTTAGGTTGTCAAGGTTGGTAGGGGAAATAATTACCCAAGAGCTTATAGAATGTTTTTTGGGTCTAAAAAATGGTCTTGATCATGTCTAGGAGGTTGGGAGAGTTATGAGAGAGAAAATATGGTTTGGGTAGATCTGGTTAGACGTTTGGTGGGAAGGTTAAGGGTAAACACACAAATAATCTTTGTAACCCCCTCATGAGGTTTTGGTCAAGAGTGTGTAAAGCAATTAATTGAAGTGATAGCAAAGTAAATACCTATAGAATAAGTGATGTACTTAGTTGTAATGGTCACTACATGATAAGTCCCATATTGATGGTCCCTATCAGGTAGTCCAAACCTAAATGCCTAAATAGAGAGAATAAGTGGGTGTTGTTGGTCCTTAAGAGCTCATTTCTCAATTATGATTGACTTATGTAAGATGATAGTAAGTTAGGATGCCAAAAGTTAAATGAAAAGAGCTTAAATGTGAGTAAGAATGAATTTTCTTGATTTCTACTGACCTAAACTTTAGGTTAGAGTTTGGCTTATATCATTGACATGGGTGATCCTATCAATGTCAGCCATGGGTTAACCAACATTGGTGGCCCTAGAATAGGTAAAAATTACTATTTTTGGCCTATTTTCTATTGATCTTCATGCTAAGTGTGGCACCCATTACAAAACATTGAAAATAAGAGGTTAAGAAGGAAGTAGTTGATTAGGAATTTAGTTTGAAAGTGAGAATAAGTCTTGGGTAGTTAGGATGAGGGGACTAGGTCTTGAGGTGACTCATCAGGAGAGAATTAGTCATAACGTGAGATGGCTAGGTAAGGTGGTAAAATGGGGTTTTGATTAAATTAATAATTTTAAATTAATTAAATGTGTGAGGGGTAAGAGTATGGGTTAGGGAGGTTTATTATTATTATTAAAAAATGGGTTAAAAGGGGTTTTGGCATAAGGAGTTACACACATGTGTGTGACATAATTTTGGTGTCTATAATTTCCCCTTTTTGTCCTATAATTTGTACTAAAAATTTTACAAGACAAAAATAGGTGCTAGATGCTCCAAGATTGGATGAGGTATCCCCCTAAAAATGGTAATCGATGGAGGAGAAACCAAAACTAGGTACTAGTTTGATAAAATGGAAATTGAATGAGTGGTGGAGAATTGAGTATCACTTCATATGCATATACCAATATGAGCTATAATAAACAAAGTCAATAATAGGCAAGGTTGAGGATGACTCGAATAGAAATAACCAAAGCATAGCTTGTAAGTGATAGCTGATAGGTCAAATCAATCAAAGTTGTAGCTCTAATAGTTGATGTGTCCTAGGTATCTAGGGTGGGAAGTACCCCTAAGAAATATAAAAGGGTTTAAGGTGATAGGATAGGATTTGTTTCCATCCACAACACCTATTATGCATGTGTGTGCATAATAGCCAACTATAATAGAATAGCATAAGTAGTGAAGACAAGCAATGTGAGATTGGTGTAAAAGGGTCAATAAGTGAGGAGATATTTATGATCTCCAAGAAAGTCATCATGGGTGAAGATTTAAGTGATCTTCAATGGTGTTTTTCATGGTTAGGGAGATATATGTGATCTTCATTTTCCCTAAAGTATGGATAAAGTATAGAAAGCTAGGGTTACTTTGTTGGGGAAAACATTATTAGAATGGTGTTAATGTCAGTGACATTATCAATATCAGTAATAAATAGTGCCAACATCAGCACACTAGGGCAATGTTGACAATATTGGTATACGTAAGCACTGATGCTAGAGGATTAGGTCAAGAATGCCAATGTCAATAGCCAACCAAACTCATTTACAACTTTGTGATAGGAGAGAAAAAAATAGAGCTATGAAATAAGAGGTGCAACACCATAAGAGCTAGTTGTTATAGCTAGGAGGAGATGGAGAGAGGAGGTAAGAGTCTCTACTAGTTGTTTTGAAATTTGATTTAGATATTTATTTTTTTATGTTAATTTAGAGGTGGGGGTGTAGAAAACATTAATAGAGGGCTAGAAAATAGGGTAGGGTAGTTTTAGGATAAGTTGGGGGTTTTTTTGGGTAGGTTTTAGGTTAAATTTATAATCTTAGGTTTGGGTCATTTGGCCCTAGGGCTGAACTAGTCATCGATGTCAGTGAGGTTCACCAACCTCAGCTAACATAGTAATGAGGTCTATAGGTGCCTACTAAAGTCAACTAATACTTAGGCCTACAAAGCACTGACATCAACATTAATGCCAACATCGATGACTATGAAAAACTAGTAAAATAGGAGAAAGGGTCAGTATGGGTCCCTAGTAGAAGTAATCAGCTAGCTTAATAGTCGAGCTAGCCTCAAGAGACCTCATGTTGACTGTGTACTACCTACATATCTTGGTTTAGGGCCTTAGGCCAATGTATTTCTCCCAAATCCTAAGAAAAAATTCTAAGGTATGATTAAAATGTGTGTTAGGAGAAATGGGTAAAAAGGTAGGTTGAGATAGGTCAAGAGGTCTAGGGCTTAAAAGATAGGGCATAGTGTCAAGGGTCAGGGATATAGGCCATAAGGCCTAGAGTTTTAATAGGTAAGTATGCCTAGGGTGGGGAGAGAGAAGAGATAATAAAGCTTAGGGTAGAGAGAGAGAGAGAGGTAGTGAAGCCTAGGGTAGAGAGAAAAGATTAGGTTAGTTAGGTGGGTATATGGCTAAGCTAACCTTATAAAACCCTGTGTCAACTGAGTGTTTCTTACATAGCCCAATTTAGGGCCTCAGACCAATGTAGTTCTCCCAAAGAGAAGGTAAAAAAGTGGAGATAAATTATATTATAAAGTATATGATTGAGTTGTGTGTGTATAGATGTAGGTGAGGATAGAGCTAACATTATGGGATCATCTACTGAGGCTTTTGACATGTATGAGGAGGGATGTCACTCCTAATGAGTGGGAGCACATTGTATCTATGGGGTTAATAGGAGTGTGATGGTATTTTAGAGTCACTTGGGATGTGTCCCTTATGCTAGCATTTATTAAGAGGTGGGATCACACCACCAACACCTTTATCTATCAACCAAAGAGTTGATAGTGACTCAGGAGGATGTCTATAGGATTTTACAACTACCACTCCAGGGTGAGGAGAATTTTTCATACTCAAGAGAGGATCATGATATACATATGGTCACATTATATGGAGATCATGTTAATGAGGTGATCTACCATTCAACTATTTTCATGTATGAGCCACTTTATATGGCTGATGAGGAGAAACATCAACTGAGTATCCTGATGATGATTCGGATCATGGTGTATGCATTACCAAATTTAGATGGTAGTTGATTTCTGATTGAATTAATAGGTGTGCTTGCATAGATGTTTTATTAATGGACTATTTTTACCTAGGGTCTAGTATTTTTAGCATAGTTATATAGAGAGTTGTGGGGTTTGAGACTATGATGATAAAATTTGTGTGTCAGCCATCTACTACATTATTGGGCATATGAGAACATCATGGTGACATGACCATTAGGGTTACCCACCAAGATCCTATCTAGCTTCAAGGTTGGTTTTAGATGGTGGAGAGAGGGCATGACATAGACTCGATTGGACAATGTAGTGCATGATATTGCCTATTTTAAGTGTATGATTGAGGGTTTGATCCCTATGGATATTTTATGGAGACCCTACCTAAAAAAACCTAGTATTCAAAGGATAGGCATAGTAGCTTGTTAGTTTATAGAGATCATTATGGGTCAAGGGGAGGCAAGCTGGTGAGTTAGAGATGGTACCCATGACATGGGTTAAGAGGTAGTTTGGTATTCTACAAGATATTTTTCCTACCTTCCCTTGATATATGAGGGATGACATAGAGGCACCCCTACCATTTCCCTAAGAGATAAATGGGCCAAATTTTGAGGAGCTACCAGTAAGGCCAAGTGTTGTAGATCCAGGGTGTACAGTAACATATACAACTTGGTGGATAGGTTTTCATCCTATGGTAGAGGTCAGGAGACCACCATCAAATTTAAAGGGGTTGGTGAGAGAGAGGGATACAACAGTATAGGCTCAAGATGTAGTATTTTAGGCTAGAGATACAACCTAGGCATAGGTATTAGCCTTACAGGGGTAGGTGGTGATGTTGCAAGGTTAGGTTGGGGCACTACAGGGCTAGGTTGAAGTCTTATAGGGTTAGGTGACTATGACAGTAGAGAGGGATAGTCTGAGAGTATTAGGTTAGGTTGTTCCTCCTTTTCTACCACCATAGGGACCAATACATGTTGGGCCATCATTAGGTGTTATGGGACCTCCATAGACTGTATCTCTATTGAGATATATGACTACCCTAGATGCGATTGCCTACCATGATAGGGAAATTAGATAATTTTCATAGATTTAGAGATATTTAGAGTTTAGAGAGTAAGAGAGGTCTATGTCATGTGTCATGGCTTTTAGCTTATGTAGACATAGATGGGTGGAGAGTGGTGATGAAACTACTTCCTTATGACCACATGGAGAGCTTTAAGGACCCTAAGTGTTAAAGTTTGCCATTTTTGATTATATATGTTACATGTATATTAGCCTATGAGAAGAAGATGTGAGATGTATATTTTGAGAGAGAGATGATATTATGATGATGTAGTCATGGACATGTATTTTGAGCACATATATATATGAGATATTCATTTATTTTGATTTTGATATGTATGTATTATGATAGATGATGATGATATGGATGATGATTATTTAGATGATAATTTTATGCTATGTTAATTTGATGTTAATGGTGATCATGTTAGTTGAGTTAGACTAGCCTTTCCCATATATATGTGATGGTACATGCATAGTTGGTTTGTTAGTGTCATCTTAGCATTTTTCCATATTTTGTGATGGTGTATGCTTAAAATGAATAAATTGGTTATGTTAGTTTATTTTAGAATTTTTCCATATTTGTGATGGTGTATGCATAAAATAAATTGAGTAGGTTTTGCTAGTGTTGGTATGGCATTGTTTCTTCATCTCAATAGAGAGATCGATATGTGATGTGGATTGGAAAATAAAGAGGTAGAATGCTTGTGTACTAAAAAATACCATAATTAGAACATAAATAAGCTCAGGAAGATGAGCCTCTTTCATGCCTTATATCTTTGAGTCATTATGTTTATTAGAGAAGTGTCGTGTTTACCTTATGTTAAGTGAGCTTCATAGTCCCTTGAAAGAGTATGAGGGGAAAAAAGGGTAAAATGAGGGAAAATGTTTGGGTAGCATAACCTATAAAGTGGGAATGATATGCCCTTATTTGTGGGTTACCTGAGAGCTACTACAGGCAAGTCCATGACTTAAATCTTTTTTTTTGTGTAAGTTGATCAATGTGGGAAGCCTATAATGGGATTTTGTTTGGGTGAAGGTCATATAAAGCTGATCAATGTGAGAAGCCTTTTTTATTTGTATTTCCCTTTGAGAAAAAATCTTAGCCATCCTTCAAGGGAGTGGTCTAAGTATTAATTTTTAATTTTAAATAGATATCCTTCAAGGGAGTAGTCTATTGATAATATCAAAGGAAAGTTACGTAGTTGTCCTTTAAGGGAGTAATCTACATTGAGAAGCATGACCTGATACTTTATAAATTTTTCACATATCCCATTTTTTTGGGTCATGGACAAGAATATAAAGGCTTAGGAGTTTTCCACTTTGAGGGAAACACCATACCACTACATAAGTTAAGTAAGTGTATAGGAGTAAGGGTGATGAAGAAGGGAAATGAATGTAATAGGGAGGCTCAAGGGATGAGCTCAAGTTAAACGTGAGGTAAAGCGATGATTTTTCAACAAAAGAATGGTCATAGGTGTAAGGAATTTAAAGGTTTGAGTTCTAGCCTTCCTTTAAGAGAAGACAAGTGATAAGTTCTTGAGCCATACTTTTGAGTTATGATATAAGGTCCAAGCTAATTAGGAGCAAGCCTACCCTATTTGCTTTTCTCCATGTTTTTCACATCTTGATTGTATTTTAAGATGAAATATCCTATATTTAAATATCACTCTTTGATTTTTTTATTATAAGCATGTTTGATATGCTCTTGATAGATTTCAAGGTGGTTAAGAGTGATGAGACAACATTCACCAAGTAATTCAAGTTGAGACAAATGTTCTTGGCAAATGTCATCATTAGTAAGTATGTTTTTTTAGAGAAATGTGAAAATAAGGAATATGGACTTCAAGAGGCAAAACAACCTCCATACCATATACCAAGGAAAAAGGTGTAGCACCTATAAGGGTTCAAATGCTAGTGCAGTAAGCCCATAAGGCAAAAGGAATGTGTGTTAATCCTTGCCCATATCATTGACTAACTTCATGAGAATTTTGGTCAATGTTTTGTTAGAAGCTTCTACCTATCTATTTACTTGTGGATAGTATGGTGATGAGAAGCTTAATTTGATTCCAAATATATCACAAAGACTTTGAATAGTCTTATTTTTAAGAGATTTGTCATTATCTATTATAATTTTATGAGGGATACTAAAATAACAGATGATGTGATGGTTGATGAAGTCAATAATTTTGTCAACTATAGTGGAGATGAGAGGGATGGCCTTGACCCACTTGGTGAAGTATTCAGTGGAAGTAATGATAGAAGGATGATGGAAGGATGAATGAGGGTTAATCTCCCTAATTAGATCTAATCCCCATTTGGAGAAGGGCCAAAAGTCTTTGGTGAATTGTATTGCATGAACAGGAATGTAAAGGAGGTTAGCATGTTGTTGACACTTGATGCAATGCTGAATGTAATCAGCACAGTCTTGATGAAGTGTGGGCCAATAATAGCCAAGTCAAAGGATACACTTGGCAAATGTATGACCATTGAAATGACCACAACAAATACCACCATAGACTTATTTAATGGTGAATGGAGTCTTAGTACTAGTGAGGAATCTAAAGAGAAGACCATCAAAAAATCACTTGTAGAGAAGTCCCCCTAGCATAGTGTAACAAGTGGCATATTTTATGAAGGCACATCTCCTATTATTGGAGAGATTAGAAGGGGTAATAGAGAAGTAAATATAATCCATGAGTTTTTTGTACCATAAGTCATGTGGGTTGGCAGTTATATTACTGACAAAGAGGATGTTAGCTAAGACATAGGAGGGTAATGTTAAGCAATGCACAGTGACATAGATTCTCAAGGAAGAGGATGAAGAGGGTATGTGTGAAGCAAGTGAAGCCATCATGTCAACAAAATTTAAATCGAGGAATAGTTTGTAAGAAATAAGAGTCAAATGATCCCAATAGTGTATCTACACAATGTTTATACCACTATAGAATTTCATTTTTGCATAGGTAGGAATTATTAACTTGATTAACCACTAGCTAAGAATCACTAAAAATGGTTATGGATTTGATACCCAAGAAGAAAGCTATTTTAAGTCCTAGAATCAAAGCCTTCTATTTGGCCATATTTTTAGTGCATTCAAAATCTAGTTTAAATGACAAAGACATAGGTTCACCATCTAAAGGAATAAAAATGACCCCCACATACCCACCATATTGACATTTAGATATGTCAAAGAACATCATCATTTGATAGGAGATGTCATTGATGGAGAGTGTTGTAATAGATTCATCAAGGAATTTGAGGTTTAAAGGTTGATTATTAGGTAAAGGGGTAACAACTAACTAGTTAGTAATTGTTTGCCCCTTAATAGACTTTTGTTGAATGAATTCTAAGTCAAATTTGGAAAGAAGCATGAGCTACCAAGCTACACATTGGTTGTGGTATGGTTTAGAATGCATGTATTTGAGGGGATCAGTATGGGTGACCACATAGGTTTTGGGACTTAGGAGATAATGGTGAAGCTTGGAGGCAAAAAAAACCAACATAAGGCAAATAAAATTTATTATGGGTATATTGAGTCTTATAATCAATAAGTGGGTGGCTTATGTAGTAAACCACCTGCTCTCAATGTTGGTCATCTCAATGTGCAATCATAAAACCTAGAGAATGGTCTGTTGTAGAGATGTATAGGTAGAAAGGCATTTTCCTTAGGTGGAATAAGAACTAGTGGGGAAAGGAGATATTTTTTAAGTGCATCAAAAACTTCTTAGAAATCTATATTTTAATAAAAGGAGACATCATTTTTGAGGAGATGGTGAAATAGTTGGCAATGATCTAACAACTAAGAAATGAAGTAGTGAATTGACTAAAGTTTTCCCTATAGGCTGTGGAGTTGTTTGATATTAGCTAGTGGAGGAATCTCTAGGATTACTCTAACCTTAGTAGGATTGACCTCAATACCATAGACAGAAATGATAAAACCTAAAAGTTTACTAGAAAGAACTCCAAAGACACATTTCTTTGGGTTTAGTCAAATATTATATTGGAGGAGATGAGTAAATATGGTTTTGAGAATTGTTAAGTGGTCTTGATGAAGTTTATACTTTCCAAGTACATCATCCATGTAATATTCCATAATTTTGTGTAGGAAATCATGGAAAATTTAAGTCATGGTGCATTGATAAGTGGCACTAGTGTTCTTTAGGCCAAAAGACATGACTTGATAGCAAAAAGTCCCCCATGGGGTAATGAAGGTTGTCTTATGTTGATCCTCAAGAGCAACCAAGATTAGATTATATCTAGAGAACCCATCCATAAGTGATAACATCTCATGGCTAGTTGTTAGATCAACAAGTTGGTTGATACTTGGCAATGAGAAGTCATCTTTTAGACAAGTGAGGTTTGAATCATGATAGTCAGTGCAAATGCAAATTCCCTTGGTTACTTTTGTGATAGGAACAATATTGGAAATCCATTGTGGGTAGTCGATGGGTTAGATAAAGTTAACAAAAAGGAGGCACTAGAGCTCTTATTTGACAAGGAGAGAAATATGAGGATGCATCTTGTGAAGCTTTTGCTCAATAGGTTTAGCATCTTGATTGGTGATAATGTTATGGGTGATGATAGAGGGCTCAATACCAGGCATGTCATTGTAAGATCAAGTGAAGGCTTTGATATGGTCATTAAGAAATGTGGCATAATTGACTTTCTCAAAGGAATTTAAAGATTGGTTGATCTTGAGGACATGAGGGTTATCATGAGATGGTAGGTTGATGTCAATGGTTGATTCATTTAACATAGCTTGTATTTTAGATGAGAAAAATTATTGGATATAGGAATCATCTACACCCATGTAGGTGAGAATTACATCATCATCTTGACATTGGATAGTGTTAATAGTGGAAGAATCATCATCAATTACTTTAAGATGAATGAGAGGAAGGGACCTTGTTTCCTTACCCTGATGATAGGTGAAAGGTCCCAAATGGATGGAATTTATTGGAAAAAAAAATTAGGAGGTATAGATACCTCATATTTGGTAGGTAATGGTAGAGAATTAGGTGGAAAAAGAGAGACTAGTTCTTCAATAATGGGTACATGAGAAGTTTTAATGAGTTTATTTAGTTCATCATATCCCACCCCATGCCTCTTTTTGGAATTTTCAATGGTTTGGCTAGTGGGATATTCAATACACATATGGACACCTTATTCATAACAACCCAAACCAAATCCTTTCTAAACACACCAATAAAGATAAGTATGAGTGAATCTATGGTTACTCAAGAAAGAGAAGTCACAAGTAAATGGTTTTGGTGAAGTAGATGGATTGATGATAGTGGGAGCCTGGTCAATTTCACCATATGTGAAATTAGTATGAAGGTTAGGGGGCCCATAAGGGATGACCATCCCAATGTGAGGATCATAATTTAGGTGCATGTGAAGCCTTCCATACTCTTATGGAGTATATAACATGTCAAGCATCAATAAATGACACTCACTGAGTGATCAATGTTGAAAATTTTCCTCCATGGGATCGTTTTCAAGAATTTATGTTACTAGTATATGTGTAGCCAAGGGAATGGAGCTTGTGGAAGCTTCAAAAGTATCATGTGAAGAAGATGATGTTTTCAATGGAATGAGAACATCATTGGGACTATAAGTCATGTTGTATGTTTTAAATGGAGTTGGGTCAGTAGGTATAACATGTACTTATCTATCATGTTCAAACTTGACACAATGGTGTAAATTTGAGGGTAAACATGACACAACACATATCCAAGGTCATCCAAGTAGAATTTTATATTGGAAATCTCCTTCCACCACATATAAAATCTCAGTAATAGTGTGGGGACCTACATGGATATGTAAGACAATAGTGCCCACCGTAGTAGATGTAGTATCATTAAAGGAGCAGAGTACCACATCAATTTGAGACATGTAATTATTGAGAAAGGATAGATATTTGTATGCATGGGTGGAAATAATATTAATAATATCTCCCCCATTGATCATGACTCTCTTGACATGAGTTTGATCAATATATATGGTAATAAAAAGGGTAAAATCTTGATCTTCAGGGTGTTGAAGTGGAATTTTTGAATTACTGAAAGAAATCAAAGAGATGGAATTAAGGGAGCCAACCAAAGTTGTAAAAGGTTGGGGATAATTTGATTGTACCTCAATCACTTTCAAAGGCACTAATCAAAGCTTGATGGTTTTGGGATGAGTTTTGGATTAACTCATACAAAGACATTTTCATAGGATTTTGGTGAAGCTATTTCACCATTGAGATTTGAATAATGTTCAAATATATTGTTTTAGGGATGCCCAAGATGGAAATATTAGGATTAAGAGGAGGAGTATCTTTGGTGAAAGGATGAGGCTAAAAATCAATGACTTTTTTGTTAGCTTTATCTTTTTGGTTTTGTGACCGTGTGGCCACATTAACTGTGTTGATTTAAAATGTCAGTGAAGGAGGTGGTAAAAGGGTTATGATGACATATTTAGGTTTTAATTTAGGTGAAATAGTAAGAGGAACTATTTATTCTAAAGGTGGAATAACAAGAAATTTAATGGGAGTATCATCGAAGAGAGTATCGACATCGAAGTGTTGTCAAATGACTATTATGAGGGCTTTATAACTCTCAGTATCATGTCTAGGTGAATGTTGATATAAACACACGTGTATAATTAAACTAAGATGGTTTCATTTCAAGAGGAATATAAGGATTAATGGGAAGAAGAGTTATTATGGAAGATTTCAATAATTGGCATAGGAAAAAGCTCTGAGAGCCTATAAGTGGGTTCACACTTATGCTAGTAGGAGTGGATACCTTCTTGTGTTTCAATGCTGAAAAGGTAATTTTATGTGGTGTTTTGTTTGGTGATGGTAGAGTTACATGATTTTTTCTTACTTTCTTAGTGTTAGATTTGAAAGGCCTACCCAATGGAAAAGGTAAGAGTGGAAGTAACTTAACCTTTTATTTTTCTTGGGTTGGAAATATTCCAATTAAAGTAGAGGAGTGTGGTCCCAAAATGGATGATAAATTTGAGGAATAAAGAAGGGATTGATGAGATATAGGACTATTAATATTTTTATATAATTCAATCCATGAAACTCCAACTTGTGATTAAGGAGTTAAATCTAATTTCACATGTGGATGAATTAAATTAGAGATGAGGTGTATGCCTAAGGGCCTGATCTACTTTAATGTGGTAGATTCTTGTGATGGTGAGGGTTTTGACATAGATGGTTAAACTTCAAATACTTTTGGTGAAGAATTTATAGATTTTTCAAAGACCTTGGGGTAAAGGGTAGTGAGAGGGTTTGTGGTAAAGGTTGATATTCATTGTGTTGGATAAGGAGTTTTAAGCTGGTCCCAAATGTCATATGATCTAGCTTCATGAAGTTAAGAAATTCTAGACTTTTCACCAAATGTGAGAAGGGTTTAGATGAAGTTGATGTAGGCCTTACAGTTATGTCTTTAGAAGGCTAAGGTGTTTGGGAAAGAGGGAAATTATTAGTTTTTGCTACTTTGGGCCAAAGATGAGAAAGAACCATAATGGGGTCATCTTTGATAGAGATGGGAGAAGAGATATAGTCTACCATAGATGGGGGAGAGGTAGGTGAAGAAGGTTCCTCAAGAGGGTAAATCATAATTATTATGTCTCCCTCAACATGTGGTTAAGGCATAGGTAAAGTATGATCCTCCATAGGTAAAAGAAGGGGTAAGAGTGGTACAATTAGAGTAAGCACAATGGGTCTCTTGTCTATTGTGGGAATAGATAATACTGACTCCTCTAAGTGCAAAGGTGGATTAGATGGGGTACTACTATTTATAGGTGTAGGAGAGGTAAACAAAGAAGGTTCCTCAAGTGGGTATAATGTAGGAATGATGTTCCCTTCAACATGTAGTTGAGGAATGGGTAGGGTGTGGTATTCAAGTGGTAAGAGGATACGTAATATTGGTGCAAAAGGAATTGGCATTATAGGCTCTTCAAGTGGGTAAAAAAGTGTTAAAGGAGGCTCTTCCTCTTGAGGGAGTGGAATAGGTGAAATCAGCTCTTCCACCTAAGGAGGAAAAATGGGAAAAACTAATGCCACTAAATGTGAGGGTGAAGTCGATGAAATGGGTATATCTTATTGAGGGGAAGGTTGAACTAGAGGTAAAAGAAAGACCATATTAACTATATGGATATTATGATCACCTAAGTTAGTTTTGGTCTAAATAATATTTTGATTTGATGAATTGTTAGGAAAAGGTTGTTTGAACACATCTATACTTTGATTGTGGGGTGCATTAGGATTGTCCAAGATGAGATCACCTCTATCAAGCATGTCTTGAACAATGTTATTGAATATATTATGGTTATTTGAATTATGGCCTTTAACTTGATGATAACCACAAAATTCATCTTCTTTATAAAAATTTGGAATAGGATGGCATGGGTCAAACTATATAGGAGGTTTGATCTCAGGAAGGGTTATGACACCTTGTTGAAAGAGTTTTTCCAAAATATATGTATATGACTCCCCAATGGGAGTGTATTATCTTTATTCATACCATTGTTGGAATTACTTGGTTAGATTTTGGGAAGTCAAGGAATTTGATTGGTTTGTGGTTGTAGAAGAAGCTGACTTAATGACCACTGCATTGGTGGATCATTTAGCTTTTTGGTTAAAATGAGAATTTTTAAAAGAGGAGTCATTTGATTTGGAATTTGGATTCTTACTATGCAACTTGACTTTGCCTTCATCTATAATATGAACTTTGAGTTTTTGTGCCATTACAAAGGCCTCATCAAATGTGCAAAAAAAATTTACAAAGAGTGTGGATGAGATGTGATTAACACATGCCCTTGAGAAGAGCTCAATAAGCTCAAGTTGGGGTAAGGATAAGGAGAGATAATTTATCAAGCTTCTCCAACGAGTGATAAAATCTGCAATAGACTCATCATTAAATTATCTAATAGAATAAAGGTCTGTTATAGAAAATTTCTTAGAAATGTTAATAGAGAAATGGTCCAAGAATATTTGTGTTAAGTGAATGAGAAAGGGAGTGTTGAGGTATAGAGCTATACCAATCCAAGGAAACACCTAAAAGAGACATAGGGAAAGTGTGAAGTAGTAACACATCATCATGCCCTATTAAATAACAAGCATGTCTAAATGCTTACAAGTGATATTGTGGGTCCTCTTTACTTTGGAAATAAGTAAATTTAGGAAATTCCCATTGGCTTGATAAGGGTGAATAGGCATAGAAGGATGGATGGGTTCATTACATATCTAATCATAAGATAACACATTCTTTGAACTAGAAATAGATGTCTCTAGATTAGACATCTTGTCCATTAGCATCTTAATGAGGTCTAGAGTGGGATTAGTTTTGGGGATACCTCTTAAATTATAGAGACTCTGATAGGAAGTAGAGGGAGTGTATGACATAGCTTGTTAAGGTTGTGTTAGAGCAACATAAGGATAATAAGTCATAGGCTAGGGTGTGAAAAGAAAAGGGGCTTATCCCATTGGGTTAGAGACTATGATTTATTAGTTTTTATTATTGCAAGTTGGATTATTGGCATGGTTAGATTGGATGAAGGGTGAGTCACAACTTGAGTAATTATAGGCATGAGGGTATATGGAATAGGTACCAATAAATTCTAAAATGGGGTAAGACTTGACTGAATTAGTTGTGGTTGTGAAAGTAGGGATGTCACACCAAGGTTTAGGTGGGATTGGGTAGTTGGTGATGCTAAACTTTGGAAATTATTTATAGTTAGGTTTCTTGTCAATGTGGTGGTTTGGGTAACCATGGGGAAAATAGTGGAGGCAATTGAATCTAAATTTGTCTCCATTAGAGAGGTTGGCATACCATAGATTGGGTCACCCAAAGAATTATGGGTTCATCTCATATTAAGGTAATGTTGAAGGGCTGCCACATTATGATCAAGAAATTTAGCAAAATCTTGATCTCCCCCAGACATTATCAAAATTTGGTTGGGGTTAGGAGTATGCTCTATATCTGAAGTATGCTCCATAACAAAATTAGAAGTGAGAGGGGAAGGTGGAAGTGGTTGTTGACTTGTGTAATCAGAAAGAGTTTTGGCTTGATCTCAGATCAATACCATGCAAGAGGAAGTATAAATAGTCTTACTACCCTGTATTAGTGACAAAATAAGGAAAAACTAGGTTTAAGTGTAGGTAAGTGGGCTATTTTAGCTTACTATTTTGAGTAGATGAAAATTGCACAGTCATCGATGTCAATCACTTGATTTATGTTGGTAGGAAAATTTCACCAATGTTAGTGGAGTAACTGATGTTGGTAAGTAAAATCTACCAATGTCAGTAGAGTTAACTGATGTCGATCACTGTGATATCCTGAGAGGTATAAAATCTAATGTTTTAGAAATGTAAAAGTTGAAACTAAGAAAAAATAGTGGATGTAAGAGGTCTATGTAAGAAGGAAGAACACTTATAAAAATTGAGATAACAGGTTATACAAACTAAGTATTAAAAATAGTCTTGATTTTGTGAATCAATAGGAAAATATCTTTACCAACTCCAAAATATAAAAGGCAATGGAAAAGTAGAAAAAGAACATAAATCCATTAACTATTAAGTCCTAGAGATTAATTTTTAGTCTTGTGTTGGCTTATGCCTTAATTAGATAGTGAAGAGAGAATTTGGTTATCGAAGGTACTAGAAAGCAATCTAGATCTAGTTTTAGGTTATTTTTAGTGCTCAAAGGAAATTTGTGTTAGACCAGGTATGCGGCTTGTTATAAGAGCTTCCTCTCTGCACTTCATAGACCTAGAGCTAAGCTAAGTCGCTTATCCAAAATATACCTTCTATCTAGAGTTTATACTCCACCAAAGAATGGAGTGGGTTCTCCCCTTAGTGGTGAAATCTAAGTAGGATAGCCAAGTAGGGTAAGGTGATCCACTAGGTCATGAAATATTGATGGGTCTTTTCTTAGGTGAGTTTATATGTTTTTTGTGTGAAGGTGATTTGGTTGTGTAACATAGGTGCACTACTATTTATTCAAAATGCTTGTAATTAAATAGGTGAGTTAATATGCAATAAGTAAATAATGAAATGTAGTAAGTTTTAAACCCAAATCTGAAATGTTTAGATTCAAATGAAAAGAAAGATGAAATAGGAGTAGAGAATGAAATTCGCTATCCTAATGTGCATGTGAGAAGAAGTAAATAAGATATTCTTTTTAACTTGTAAAAATGATAATTGCTTTTAGAGGCAAAGAGAAAAGAAAGAAAATTTTAGTTTAATGCTTTTAAACAAAAAATAAAATGTTAATTTTTATGTTTTAAGAGAGAAGAGAAGGAAAAAGTGCCATAAATGAAATTTTCACTATAATAAACCTAAATTAATGCTTAAAACAATAAATTAACCTAATAAAAACTCTAGGGTCCCACCAGGTGTGCCATAAATATTTTGCTAAATTTTGTCTATTTCAAGTCGAAAAGAAAATAGAAAAGAATGATGGGGATAAGTGATTAGAATGAACTCGGATTGGTTTGAAAGTTGTATCCAAACATTGTGAGCACTCTTCTTTGGCTAGGGAGGACTACCTGCAAGTAAGAAAGCACTACCACAAGATGTTTGTTAGTAGTTAAATGAGTAGGCTGCCAAGCTACGTGCTTGTTCTAGGAAGTGTGAAACTTCCTTAAATATGATAGTCTACTTTTGAGAGACAAAAGATTAATAAATAACTAAAAGAGAGTTAAATAGAGAGTGAAAGAGAGATGATACTACTGTTATTCACAACTTGAGTGTAGCAGAGAGTGACAGGGTGTAGGTGATGTATTTTGTTTGTATTTTAGAATTTATTTAGGTATGTTTTGAAAAGGTTAGGGAATCCATAGTCATTGATGTAAGTAGGGGAGTGACTGCTATTATTTATACTATCGAGGTCAATGGTGAAGGTGATCAATGTCGATTAGGTTGTCAAGGTTGGTAGGGGCAATAATTGCCTATTAGCTTGCAGAAGGTTTTTCTAGGTTTGGGAAATGGTTTTGATCAAGTCTGGGAGGTTGGGGAGAGCCATGAGAGAGAGAATATGGTTTGGGTATATATAGTCAAAGGTTTGGTGGGATGGTCAAGGGGAAACAAGAAAAGAAGCTTTTTAACTCCCTCATAGGGATTTAGTCAGGACTATGTAAAGCAATGCATAGTAGATATAAAGTGATAGCAAAGTAAATACTTAAAATACCTATAGAATAAGTGATGTACTTAGTTGTAGTGGTCACTATATGATAATTCCTATATTGATGGTCCTTATTAGGTAGTCTGAACTTGAATGCCTGAATAGAGAGAATAAGAAGGTGCTATTGGTCCTCAAAAACTCAATTCCTAGTCATGATTGACTTACACAAGATGACAGTAAGCTAGGATGTCAAAAGTTGAATATCAAGGGATTGAATGTGAGTAAGAATGATTTTTTTTATTTTTTATAACCTAAACTTTAGGTTGGAGTTTGGATTATATCATCGATTTCAATGATCCCAATGACATCGATCGTGGGTTAACCAACATCGGTGGCCCTAGAATAGGTAAAACTTACTATTTTTGGCCTATTTTCTATTTCTCTTCATGCCAAGTGTGGCACCCATTATAAAATGGTAAAAATAAGAGGTTAAAGAAGAATTAGTTGATTATAAATTTAGTTTGGAAGTGAGAATAAGTCTTGCATAGTTAGGATGAGGGGACCAGGTCTTGAGGTGACTCAATAGGGGAGAATTAGTCATAGGGAAAGGTGGCTAGGTAAGGTGGAAAAAGAGGTTTTTAATCAACTCAATTAAGTATTTTAAATTAATTAAATGTGTGAGAGGTAAAATCATGAGTTAGGGAGGTTAATTGTTATTATTGAAAAATGGGTTAAAAGGGGTTTTGGCACAAGGAGTTACACACGTGTGTGTGAAATAATTTTGGTGTCTACACTAGGTTTGGAAGTAGGACTTGAACACTACTTTCATCTAGGGTGTAACTTAGAGTAATAATAAAACCTTTATGTGAAACACTTTTGCATAATAATACTTGGAGTTGAAATATTTAGTCATTTGCATTGCTTACTAGTGTTTATTGAAGTCCAAATTGAGTGGATTAATGATTACATTAGTGCACCACCATCCCTTAGAGTAGGTTTGTTTTCTGCACTTTCTATCCCTTTTCACCCTAATAGGAATAGATCTTAGTGAACTAAACTAAATAGATGCACTAGGGGAGCTAACCCCATAATCTAGAGATTTGGTATAGTTATAAGGTCACCCACAACTTTTAGGCCATTCCCATGTTAGTGTAGGTTTGAAGAAGTGTTGAACAATCTCCTTCATCAAGGTCAACTTGGGTTTGTAATAAGTCCTTAATGTCAAAATTCCTCTTGTTTTGACAAACCTAATTTTAGTGTCTTGACTTTGATAAAGAGTTTTTCCACCTTGATTTTTATTTCATTTCCCCTACCACCCATTTCATTTTCCCCCTTGTCAGGCATGTTTGATTTTAAATCATTTTCCTCACTTCTATATTCCTTCTTATTCACATATTAAAACATGTTAAGACTAAATTTTTTTAGTTTTATCTATCTTTAGAAAAAAATAGTATGCTTGAGTGACTATGGATTATCTTCTTTATACCATTTCTCTACATATATATAATTGCCTTGGTTTATTTGAACATGTTTCATTATCATTTCCTTTTTTCAAATAATTGCATTTATTTTTATTTTAGTTTTTTGTCCTTCTATTTTTCATACAATTTTTTCCATTATACATTTGTATACTTTTTCCATTATTGAGTGAGGTTGTGTTGTTACTTCTCACTCACTAATATTGTTTTCCCTTTTTCATGTACTCTTTTTCCATTGATTATTGAGTAAGGATTGTTACTACTCAATCAATGTTGTTTTACCATTTCTTTCCCATATTTATTTATGTAAGGATCATTAATACTTTCACATTGATGTTTTATTACCATTTTTTTAACTTGTATCCTTCATTTGACTTGGCTTGTTTACCTTTCTTACTTTAAGTTTACTTTGTTGAGTTTGTTAGTCATTTAGTAGCCTTGGCTTTTTGGTTACCCAATTCACTCTAAATTTTTTGGCTTGGTCATTTGGTCCTAACTTAGAATTTCTCATCCCAACTTACCAAATTTATAAGTACATTATGTCTACACATTTTAGTTATCTTATATTTCTTGCATTTGTTTATTTTTTATCTTTAGTTTTATATCCTTGGGTTTATCTAAAGAAATCTCTACACCCTCCATGATCAAAACTGTAAACACAACATACAACCATCCATAGATAAAGGTAAGTCATGGTACAAATACATTAATTTTATTTCAATTATTTAATTTTATTCATTTACTTTCAATTATTTTATGCTCTAAATTATTGCATTTTATTTAGCTTCAGTGTTGTGTATTGTTACGTTATTTTGTTAAAGCAACATCCAATGTTACACCTGAGTAACACATGATGATATTTGAGTGAGGCATATGTATACACATAATATTTTCAAATTTTATCAACTATTTATGCTTTATCTCTTATAAGAACCCATCAAGTCTCAATCTCTCTAAGTATAGGCCTTAAAGGGTGCATTAAGAAAGGGGTAGGTATACCATTGGTGCTTTGCAAGTTTTTTATCCCTTATACCACCATTTATAATCTACCCAAATCTTATCCTATACACTTTCCTAAACTTTGACACCCCCTTACACACTCTTCCAAGTAATTCATCACTTTAGTCAACCCCTACCTAAGCTAAAAACCCTTTTTTACATTTACCAAATAATGTCGGCCTAGGCCAACCCTGTATTTAAAACATATTAGAATTTATATGGGTCTAAGTCAACCTTGACTAATCTAGACAAAGACCTAATTTGATTTTATAAATTAATGATATAAGGTCAAATTGGGACAATAGTTTTGGCTAAAGTTTTTGAAAGGTTTAGGGTTAGATTCAGCTATATATACACATCCATTTCTTTCATTTCTTAGAGAGAGATAGTGTTAATTTTTCATTTACAATTATTTACAATCTGATCTTCCACTATTATATTTAAGGATTTATTGCTTAGAGTTTATAATTGGAGAATAATCTTGTCTTTTGGAAAAGTCTTGGATGCTTTAGCCTATCTTAGTGATCTTTACAAACCACAACCTCTTACGAAGCACCTTTTACCAAGGGAGAGATTGAGTCTCGATGGGTTCATCTTCAAGGTAAGTATCTCTAACTTTATTCCTCTATTTTATTAGATAGAAATAGCATAAGTAATAGTTTTTGTATTTATTTCTCTCCATGTATTAGGGTTATATTTATACATAGTTTAATTAGAATTATTCTATGCATGTTTACTTTTTATGTTATTACCCCCACTTTATGCCACAAGATTTGGTGAGCATTAGGTTATATTTTACTTTACTTTTTATTTAATTTATGAAATATATAGAAAACATAGGACCTATTTAGTTTTATTGCATGATGTTGATTGACTAGAGTCTTTAGAACCATCTCTAGGGATATTATTGTGATAAGAGACCCCTTAGTTAGGTCTAGTAGATCCATCTTGATTATGACCCTAATTGTCTAAATATACCAATAAATGAAAGTGTAAGTGTGATTTATCTTCTCTAATATGGGATTAATTTATAAGTAAAAATGAACTTTATCTTATATGCAGTGAGAAACAAGAGGAAGGAGACATTAAATTAAATGGTGGGATCATGAATGGGGAACTCCAAGGAAACATCTAAGCTTACCATTATTCAAGGTCAATATGGACCTGAGGACTAAGAGCATCAGGAAGTGGGGTGTTTAGTAGAAAGGAATAAATTAGTAGGCTAAATCCAAAACATTGGGTCTTAGTGGTGATGGAAAATGAGGTTTAGGTAAAAATTATGGGAGTAATTAGAACTTTAATAAAGCGTTATGAGGAGTTACCTTTTGCTTCTTCTTTGATATTTTGTTTGGATCAACTTGAATCATAATAGTTGAAGGAATTGAGGTAGTGATTAGAGACTAAATAAAAGGCACAATAAAATTTACATTTTTATTCTTCTTAGGTTCCTTTCCCATATTAGTTTACATCATAATATCTGAAGGAGTTGAGGTAGTGATTTCCACTAGAGATGACAGGGACCATGGAGTTAGGATTCTAGAGTACCATAGGTAGGTTGTGGGGACACGTGTGGGTTGAGCTAGCTAAAAAGGGGAGACTTGGGATATAAAATAACTAAACATGGCTAAGGCCATAAGAACTTAGGTCATTTGAAATCATGATGCAATAAGAGCTATGGGAGGTCTTAATAAGATAGGTCTGGTAGGAATGGTAAAACCTAGGGTGGAACTATGGGATGTTGAGGCATTTTACAGTAAGAAAGGGAATATCCAAAGATGCCTCTAGTTGATATTACATCAGGATCATCTCTAGGATTCTCTATATTTAATTTCATTGCCTACACCACCTATGAATATCTGACATATGGAGGTGGAGATGATGGAACAAGGGATGGAACTTGTGGGGTAGATGTTATCATAATCCCTTGAAGGATTATTATCATTATTTTGGGTATGGTTGTTAGGATCACCTACTTTGATTATATGAGAATTCCCCTAGGGATATATTTTTGTGGAGGAACCTATGTAATATGGGTTCAAAATAAAGGCATAGGTCTTTCTTCAATAACTTATCTCAAGGGGGCCTATGCTATCTTATTACACATTACCTCTACCCTAGCCACCACCTTGGCATCAGTAGTTGGGTTTAGGTTAATGGAATCATCTATGTGGTCCTTTTGGTGATACATGATGTTCAACTAATCTTATATTTTTTCCATATGTGCATATACCATACCATTGGGATCCTACTCTCAATGATTTGTCTTGCCCAAGGCATAAAAATTTTAATTGTGCACCATCTTCTACAGTGATGGTAGATTCTTATACTTATGATGGTGAATGAACATTTAGAATTATGGATGTGTTTTCTATTGGTATCCAAGGCATAAACACATGATTCCCTCAAAAAGTTGGTAAGTAATTCTTTATTCTATGAGACATTCTATAACTTGGTGCGGTAGGAAGAGAGGGGTCTTATGAATGTTTTCTATTTTGATGATGGTGTTATCCTAGTACTATCAATAAGATCTAATGGGTAATATCATCCTCTAGATTTCCTTATAAATTTGAGGTGTGGGCCTCTCATTCATGGCTTGGTAGACCATAGAATATAAATACTCACAAACATCATCAGTGTGTTTATGGTAATGGTGATCATACAATTTGTAGATCATGACATGAACTATAAAACCTATGAGAACCCAAGGTTAAAACTATATTCTATTGAATGAGAGGTTGGTGAAACCCACATCTATAATATGTAACATCATGAAAAAAATTACCCCCTCTTAGATCCTCAACCATGCTCTTGATGAGGTTGAAGTTTATTACACTCCTAGGGTTTGAGAGATATTTCCATTAAAGGATGATGCTTAGCAATGAAATGCAGAGGATGTTGACATGCATGAATCACTATATCCAAATAAGTGATTCAACAAGATCATCCCAACATATACTCCTTCCTAAAGGGTGTGGATGGGGTAAGCATTGATGTAATCCTTTTTGGTCCATTGATTTGGATTGAAGGCACAATCCTTGAGAACCCCATATATTTCTTGTGTATTGGTTCACACATATACTATGCTTTGATCATAGATGATGGTGTACTTTAGGAGGTTGTAGTATTAATTATAATAAAACCTAAATATATCCACAATTATTTTCAAAGAGTTTGTAGAGTACACTAGGTCTTAATCACCATGTTAAGTGTGTATAGAGGTATGTAAGAGACTTCAAAGAGGTCAATATAAGGTAACACTCTAGGCTTGGCTTTGATTTTGTGAAACCCTAATTTCCTTGAGGCTATGAGATGGTCTAAGGATTCAACCTCATATTCCTTATCATCTCAGTTGGGCTTTTGCACATCTTCAATCACCTTGAAGACTTTGTTGTAAAGTTTAAATTGCATCAAGTTTGGTAATAATGTTGTCTTAGAATTATAGTTTTATCTTAGGGTTTGAAGGTGATGCATCCATCACTAGGACTTGCGATTCAGTAGCACAAAATGATTGATAATTAATAAAATAAAATCTTGGGAGCAAACTTGAGGTAATGGGTTCTAAATTTTTGGGAGCTAAAAGCAAGTAGCAGTAAATTTTATTGCATTGAGGACTTATAGGGATTCACAAAAATATCTTATACTTATCGATTTTGGTGGCTCATATTCACAAATTCAAATTTTAGTTGTTGGCTCAATATCCTTGGCCATATCCAAAATGTCATTAATCTGCATTATTTTAAGAAGTGTTCCCTAATTATATTTAGTGACGGTGATAAGATGTTTTAGTTATCAAATAAGTTCCCTAAGTTTAATAATGATAGGAGTGTAGTAGGTATGTGCCTATTTTTTTCCTCTTGACACCATGAGTTCTTTTAGGTTTGACTAGGTATCATCACTCAATTGGTTAGCCCACTACATACTATTCTAATTAGGCATAGTAAGGAGTCTTGTTCTTTATTGTTTGGTGCACCAAGGTTATCTAGTTGGTCCTTTTAAGTACACATGGCATCTCATAATAGGCTCAAGGCTAAATTTTCACCCTTTCTTAACTTTATCAATCTACCTTATGTCTTATATATACTTTTGTGTATGGGAGAGACACATGGCACCCTACCAATGGTTTCAAATCTAAATGTACTTTTCCTAGACTCAATTGGGTGGTCTTGAGCCTTTTGTCATTTTTATATGGAAAAAACATGTGGTATAATTTTATTTATTAGGCCTTCTTAGGGCTCTAACAACTCTTACACCATATCACTAATAGAAGACATGTGGTGCATTCTCATTGGTTCCAATATCTTAAAATTATAACAACTTTAATGTGTGGGCTTCCCAAGGATCTAATAAGTTCAATGGCATAGGATTGACATAATAAATGTGGTGCCTTATTATCTATACTAGGATCTGATAAGTGTGATAAATCTAAAACATAAGACTTCTCAAGGCCCTAAAAATTCTAACATTATTGGAGTAACAAAAGACACATTGTGACTTCTCCTAGATTGTAGGATTTAACAAGTCTAATAACTCTAATACACAAGAATTTATGGTGATATGACAATTTTTAAACTATAAAATTAATAGAAGACATGTGGAATAATCATGTTAATCTATTTTTTTAAATAGATATATGTCTTAGACATTTTACTAACTTACCATAAATGAACAATATGACTCCACATGGCATGATATTACTTATCTAGATGCTTAAGGAAGTCCAAGACTTAGCCATTTAAGTTGATAGAAGTGAGTGAATGATATAGGGATAGGTGGCATGGTCTATTTGATTCAGTTGCATGAAGATTATTTTACTTATTTATTTTCTATGTGAGGAATGGATGAATAAGATGAATCCACACAGATGGTTCTTGCTCACTCACGTGCTCATATAAAAAAGGTATACTTAGACATTTTGCTTTATAAGCAACAAAAGAGTGAGAATAAGATAAATGTCTAAATCTCATGGACATGTATGCTCGCTTATAGAAAAGACTTAGTCATTCCAAAACTCACTTGTAATGAAACTAGATGAGCACACATGGTGAAACATTTAATGTTTAGGACAACCATTAAAAATCAAACTACATAGTCACTCTTAAATTTGATAACTATTTCATCATAAAAGAGAAATATGGGAAAGAGAGATTTCTACATAGAAGACCAAGTATAAATAATCACCTTGAGAGAGATCAAGTAGGATTTAGAAGAGTTACCCTATGAAGTCAATATAATCTAAAAAAATAAAACCTGCTTCTAATAAACACTTAGTTCATTAGGTTAGTCCATAAATCTATGAAAACCTAAATTTTATAAAAATTTAGACTTAGAAGCCAAATAGGTGCATAAAATAATTTCAATAAGAATGCCCATTTAGATCTTTAGACTGAGGCAATAATTCTCAGTCTAGACTAGTATTGATTTGCTTTATAATACATGAAAATGGAATTTTGATCTCGAATTGGGTTCTCATTTGAAATTTTGAAAAATAAGGAATGATGGCTTCAACAAATGGTGATTATATGGGGAAAGCATTGCCTTGGCATTTATAATCTAGACTATGAGCTTCCATTATTGAACTATGAGAAAAGAAACTAAAACTCTATTAGATTAACTTAGAGGAAAAGAGAGTACCCAATTCTACTTTATCAAAAAACATAATGGGCTCTAACTTCTTCAAAGGGTAATTTTATGGAAATAGTAATTCATTCTTTTCTATTATTACTTTGAGTTTACTGGGCAAACTTAAGCATATCTTAGGTCCTCAAAGCTCCTTAAAAGGTAATTATTTGTATAATTTGCCTAAGAAAAGGAAATTTTATGTATTTATCTACTGTCATCCAAGCATCTATATCCCTGATAGAGATTCCTTTGGTCCCACTTAAGGTCTTGCTCCATTGCTAGCTAGGCCAGAAAATCTATAATGGAGATTTCCCAAATCACCCATTCTTAGGAAGAAACTTGCCTTTTTCATGAGATTCAAACTTCCCTTTATTTTTATGTTTCTTTTGTTCAATATAAAAGGTTTGGGAACCAATGTAACCAAATTTTATGAATCATTTAATGATTTCTTTTCATCAAGAATATTCTTTACTTGATTAGTTACTCTTTCTTGATCGATATGTTCTTTTTAAGTGTTGTGATGACCTTTGTTATAATAATTTTTTTCTTAATTCACCTGATCAATTATGAATTAGTGAATCTTAATATTTTTAGTATCTCAAGAGGAATTCCTTTGCTTATCACATTATTCAGTAGTGGAGGCTCACCTTCTACCTTCCAATTTTGAGACATTATTTTAAGTTCCTTGTCAACTTTGAAGTGATCACATTCAATAATATGAGGACCAATTCTTGGATTTAGCTTTATTTTTATAGAACTAGTTACCTCTTAGTCTTTATCATGGAAAAGAGGATAAATTATTTTAATATTAGCAATGGAAAACATATGGAAAATAATAGTAAGCCCTTAATCAAACTAACATAATCAAAATAAATAGAAAGCATGAATAGAAATCAAAATAGAATGAAAGCAAACACACAACTAAAGCCAACTAATAAACTATAATCTAATATTTACATCACCAACCTCTACCTAGGGGATATTATGATATTACATTGGAAGGAATAGTCAATAAGTATCACTTCAATAACTATTCATTCATAGGTAGTGGGATATCATTCCCTTAAAGGTCTTTCAATTATAATGTGTTTACCCTAACAAGTCATTTATCTAGTATGGGCCAATCCAGAGTAAGTCAAGTTTAGAATGTTGACCCTTCTTCTCATGTGATTTTCCCCATAATAGGACTACATCTGATATCTAGAAGGTTTTAACCTTTTATCTTTTATCAAACCATCTCTTAATAGTTGCTTAATACCTACTAATTTTTTTAAAGGCTCTTCTCATGCATCTTCAAATTGGATAATGTCCAACAGCCTGGAGCTTCTCTTCATATTATCCTCTGTGTATTTTCACATGAACTTATACATAGGTAGCTTGAGGTTAATTGGAAATATGGGATCCAAACCATACACCAACATAAAATGTGAGCTTTGAATAGATTTATTATATGGTGCAATCAACCCAAAAAGCATATTTCAATAGTTAATGTCAGTCCCTATGCTTCTTTTTTACATATTTGTTTATTGTATTAATCAAATTGTTATTGGTTAACTTGGCCAAACCATTTCCTTATAGTTATTATTTTTATAAGAACCTCAAGGTAATTTCATTATCATAATCCCATTTAGTGAGCTTGATTGACTGGAATGTAGGTCTATTGTCATAGACTAGTGAAGTTGGGGTACCAAATCATGTAGTTATGTTTTCTTCAAGGAATTTGTTGAATTCCTTGGTTTTTTAGTTCTTATTTTTTATTATCTTTATCCATATTTTATAATAATTTATGGTTATAATAATGACATTGTCTTCAACTAATGAGTTTGGCTTGATGACTTCAATGAATTCAAGTCCCCATTGGGTGAAAGGATGCTCTTTTATCACAAACTGAAGGGACATTATTGCATGAACTTTGTTATTATCTAAGGTCTAGAACTGATGGCATGTGTGGACATGAGAATGGACATATTTGAATATAGTGGGACAATAATACCCAACTTAAAAAAAATTATGAGTAATTGTAGTCCCTAAAGGGTGGCCACTACATAGTTTATCATGGAATCTAGTCATGCTTTTTCTTGCTTCTTCATCTGATAGACATTTGAGGTAGATGCTTTCATAGCTTTTCTAGTAAATCACTTATTTATTTAGCATGTAGTGGGTTGATTTCATCTTGAGATAATTTTTGATGTTTGATTTAGTCCTAGAAGGGGATTCCCATAAAGGAGATAGTGTAAAATTAAAGCATACCAGTATTTGTGGGTCATTTTTAATTGGTTTGATTTCACCACAGTGATCCTTGGGTTAATTTTAGTGATGAATTGAGTGATACCTTAACCTTAAAAATGCTTAACCAGTTTTATTTTAAGGTTATACTCTTACATCTTGGACATGTATTGACATTTTTATTCTCATAACCTCATTTTTCCCAAACATTAGATTTATAGTTGGGTCTAGGATAGTGGCATGCACTTTATTTCTAAGAATGTAGTGCTTGAACTTATTCATAGACTTAACGAAGGTGTATGCATGCTTTTATAAGATATAATACTTTAGTTCTACACACTTTAGTTTTGTGATCATGAAGTTAATTAGGTTCTCTTATCCATCTATTTTCTAAGTGAGTACAATAGTTATGGTGTGATATGACATGAATGAATAGAGGTATAAGTTCTTCATGTAGTCTAGATTGATTAAGAATAGTGCTTTCATGAAGTCTTCCCTAAATTATTAGAAATATTTCCTAGTTACAAGGATCCACTCCACATTTGCTTCATATTTCATTATTGCATTAATAGGTTTAACAATTTCAGTAAAACTAGCTATGAATATGCATACAAAATTGATTTTACCAAAGAATGATTTTAAATCCTTTTTATTATTAGGAATAATTATCTTAAAATGTAAATTGACACATTTAGGTTTAATATAAATACCTTCCTTGGTGATGACGTGACTAAGGAGCTTACCTTCCATGATGCCAAAGATGCTCTTCTTTGGGTTGAGAGGTATACCATATCTTTTGCACTTTTTGAACATGTTCTAGAGATGGTGAATATGATCAGACCTACATTTTGATAAAAATAGTCATTTCATCCATGTAAATAACTATGCACTTACCTATAAAGCCCTAAAAAGTGAAGTATATGTCCCTTTGAAAGGTGGCTTTCACATTGATGAGGACAATTGGCATCCTCTTGTAGGTGAAGGTGCCCCACTTGGTTGTGAATATAGTTTTGGATTAGTCTTTAAGGTTTACCAAAACCTAATTATATCTTAAAAATCTATCCAAAAAGGATTTCACCTAATATCCACTCATCATCATAATTACCATCTCAAATAAGGGCAAAGGGTAGTTATCTTTTTCATAAAGTCAATTTAGATTTCTAAAATCCACACAAAATCTAATTTCCTAATTATTTTATGAATAGGAATAGAGTTATCTATCCATGTTGAGTAATGGTTTGGTAATATATTTAAAACTGAGATGACTTATGAACCTCCTTATGGATAAGCACTTCTAGGATAGCATTCATGGGTTATTGACTCTATTTTATAGGTTTCTAGTTTTGATTGAGTAGGATAGTATGTGTGATCACACTCAAGTCAAAGAACATAAAATCTCCATAGGCCCAAGAATTAACATATTTATACCATATTAATAACCTTTTTAAATGTTTAATATCATCAAGGGTGTAATCTGGACCAATATTGACATCTCAAGGCTAGCATGGTGACCCAATTCCAAGTGTATAGGTCTCTCAAGGTTATGTGTATACCTATCAAGGTCAAATATCATTTTAAGGGAGACCATTCCATTCAAGACTTGATTTTTTTCAGATTCATAATTCCATCTTGGTCATAGTAATCTTCTTTAGGATTGTCACTTTCCACCTCATCTATAAATTGGGTCTAAAATACTCATGAGATATTAAGGAATTATAAAATATGGTTGTTACCCTTAAAAACCTAGAAGTTATTAATATTGTCTAGGACTTAAAGACATAAGGTGAGCTATACTATAAAAAATTGATGAAAACTGATCTTACACAACTCTGTAACCATCAACTGTGAGCTAACTTCATATACAGGCCTATTTAGTTCAAGCATTCCTTGTAGCCCTATTTTCCCTATTTATTGGCAATAACTATTTATAGGTAGACTCAATCATGAAAGTAAGACCATTTCTGGATACCCATTAATCCTTTATATAACATACTTAAATATATCCTAAGGTTTATTTGTACGGAATTGTACTTTCTTCTTTAGGCCCTGTTCCAATTAGCCCTCCTTTAGTGCAGAACCCCTTGTCCAAAGTGATGTACGGACTTTCTAAGAAAACCAGGCATCATTACAGATACCCATTACCTTATTACAGGTGAATCAATCATTTTTTAGGGTACTTATTTGGAGAAATTTACTTTTCCTCTATTGGCCTACGCTCTTCCCTTCACATGCACCTAGGCTCCTCTTGGAAATTGACTTTTTCCGTACTTATCCATACTTTGGCACCTTTAAACCACTTCCAACAGTTTTATAACATCATAAAGGGTCAAATTACAAAGTTTCAAGATTTTTCAAGCTTTAAAACTCATTTTGAGGGTTTGAACCTAATTCAGAATTTTCCCATGACAGTCACAGGCTGAGAGCTTATTATTTTTTCTGGGAGTGTTATAGACAGTTTCAAGGGTTATAATCACTTTTATATGGTCTTTTTTAACCCCCTACACCTTCTCCAATAATCATCCAAGTCATATCAACCATCTGTACCATCCTTTGCTTAACAATTTAGTGTCTTTTGACTGTATTTTTATAACAGTCAACAGGGTTCTTAGTTTTCTCCTCTATTTCAAGAATCAATAGGCTCTCAAGAGGATATACAAACATGTCAACCTATAAATTAATTCCCCATTCATATTATTTATCAAATATGGCCTTATCAACCCATCTACTATGCAAAACATGCAACTTTCTTAACTTGCCTGTATACTATCACCTACAGGCCTGAATTCCAACTGTTGAAGTTTTGAGATATCAAGGGGATTTCTAAGCCTGTTTCTTCTTAATTTAGGTTTCTAATTACCTTATATACCTGTCTCCATACCATTATGAACATCATGCAACCATTTTCACATGGGGTTTTCTTTGGGCAGTGGGCTGTAATTTAGATGCCTGAATACCTTGTTTAGGCCTGTTTGGGCTTTTTATAGCATTCAAAGTTCTTAAGATCCTTTGTTCACATAAATACCAGTTTAAAATTATACTCAACATGCAAAATAACCAGTATTTCTTAATATGCTATGAAGAACCATCCTTCACACACACACATTCCCATGCATATATATATAGGCCTGTTTACAGAATTCATAAATGAAACAAATACATTCTTTCTTTCTTTCATAGATCAATTGGAAGACTTACAAGTTAATACCAGAATCCATGGCTTTCAAAACCTTTATTTCTCCTTCTCTCATTCTCTTGACTTCAATCAAATTTGCTCCTTCTCTTTTCTTCAACATCTCTTGAGTGAGGTCCTCCCTCACTGTTTCTCTCCTCTTCTCTTCATTCTATCTCCTTTCTCTTGAATGAGAGGAATTTTTCTCTCTATCCTTCTTCACTTGTACACCCCTCTCATTCTCTCTTCTCTTCTCTTTTTTTTCTCCTTAATGAATTCTTCTTTGTTTTTCTTTCTTTTCAAGAATCTCTCTTCCAACTTCTACGCCTAAATTGGGCTTAAGGCAACAAAAGACTGTTTTTAAGTTTTAACAATTTACTAAGGTTGAAAATAGTTTCAACCATTTCCCCTTTATTTCCTCAACAATATAACCATTAATTTTTACCTTTTTACTTTCACTTTTTGATAATTACAATTTACTTTCAAGGTGAAAATTTGAAATCTCACAATTTGGAGGGAAAACCAAAATTTGAATTTTTACACTAGAATTTGAAACTTTTGTAGATGCTCCTGCATCAAAAATTGTAACCCTGTGTCACCTAGGGGTGTCTATTTTGAAGTAAAGGTTGTTAATGAATCAACCACTTGGTTTTCTTCTCTAGAGATGGGGATAATTTTGAAAACATTGAACATATCTATTAGATCCCATGCCCTATGATTATAATTCCTTAAATAAGACAAATTACATTATAACTTACTCTAGACCTTGTTCACTACTAGTTTAGAATCCCCAAATGCTTTTAGTTATTTAACATTATGATCGAATTAAAACTATAATCATAATATCAAGGCTTCACATTTCATCAAGTTGATCATGTAAGGGAACTACAGTAAACATGCATCCAAATATATCTTTCCTACTAGATCAATCAAAATAATTCATAATCTAGAACCTTGCTTAGAATAGGATCCATCAAAGAACATGAACCATAGACCTGGTAATTCAAGGTCTTTATCATCTTGGTTTTTAACACATTTTTTGCACATAGTGTAGACACTTTTGTCAAAGTATCCTAGGTTCACCTTTTCATTGACTGCATTATACTCAATAATCATGTGTTTCATCTTAAGTTCTTTATTTATATGAATTTGATTGGTTATACCTCTCCAAGATAACCAAATATGGGATAAGTTAGTAGACATGAACCCATTTAAGGTCTGGGCTAGTCTCTATTCAATAACATTCTGTAAGCTTTTGGGATAACCACCACTTGAAGTTAATAAATTATTGGACTCTAGTTTCATATTCCAATTACATATGCACATTAAAGAGATCACCTACCACCTTAACCTCATATTTATCTAAATGAACCATTATTTTATCTAACTTAATAGGTGTTAATATAATTTTTTGACAAATAACAATAGGCATGATATACATAGAGATTCCTGAGTTAACTAGATAGTTATGAAGGTTCTTCTCAAATAGTCTAATAGTAAGGAGGAAAGATACTCTTATGTATAAGCACATTAGTGTGTGTAGTATTGGGATTAATTTGAAATAGATTGTCTATTAAGGACTTTAGGAGGATATCTCTTTTCTCAATGATCTAGGCAAACTCATGCAATGTGATGTTTACCTTGATCTTCTTCATGTCCCCTACTATGCTATACCCAATCTTGATAGGAATGGTTTAGGTCTCTTCAGGTGGCTTGGTATTATTGGATTTTATATGTGGAAGATCATTTTTTTCCCTAGGATCAAGAGGGTTGAACCATTATTAGGAGAATTGGATGTGGTAAGGAGTTATTATTATGTCTAGTTCCTAAGAGCATAGTTGATCCATTGGAACTACTAAAAATCATGTACTTCATTAGTGGAATCCTCTGGTTCATTATCCTATTAGTTATGGAACTCCAATGTCTCTAATACCATTGAAGTTCTCAAATATATTAAGGAGCCTAGAGCATCAACTTAACTAGTAGAATTGGGTTGGTATGGGACTATCTCATATTCTTCCATTTTCATTTGGAATATGTCAAAGGTGTCACAAAAATTTTAGTTTATTAGGTGAGGGCTCTAGTTAGTTTTTATAATGGGTGTGGGGATGATTGTACCTTTGATAGGTGAATTTTATTTTTAAATTATCACCATCATTATTTTGAACTTATCTTTGGAGGACTAAGAAGTCATTATTGAGATTGTGTACCATGTATTGTATAACATCCAACTCATTCTTGGTGGATTTCTAGGGCACACTTTGTACATTAATCATGACAAGTACTAATGATTGACTATGAGCTTGAGGTGATACTTCATCATTGATAGGTCTAACAAATCCCAAGTGTTAGTTAAGAGTATCATGTCTCAAAGGAAGTTGGTTTGATGCAAACACAAGCTATGGCATAGGTACATTCTATCTAGTGAAAAAGAGGGGATTTAAAGTAGGCAAGTTTGGATATATATTTAGAATGATTTGTGCCAATATAACTTGATATTTTAGCTACCTATCCACTTTCATGGCCTCTTCATAAACTAGAAAAATATTTACCACTAAAGCATGTTGAGATCAACACACCCCATTTTCCTAAAAATAGGGACCCTATGAAAATGTTGGGTCATTTAGCCTAGGATATACTTTACCATTGGATCCACATGATTAAATGACCCTTCGTATGACTTGAAAGATTTGAAGTCATGTTGGTCCATGACAAATTTTAATGGGTACCTTTTTAAATGTTTTATTAGTGTCTAGTTCATTAGTTTTATAATGATCTAATTTGTTAAAAATTGCTCTTACAAAGGCGTTACAATTAAAAAATACAAGATATGATTCCTAAGACTCGATCAAGGTTACTTAATTAAGGTTTCCAAAATCATGGTATTACTTTGGTTATGTCAAAATTTGCATTTGATACTATGACATACCTTGATTTTAATTTTTGGATTAGGGTTTAAGTTAGATTATGTACTCAATATTTATGAATTTAGACTTGTCCCTTTTTATTTTATTATGTAATTAGATAAATTTTGCATTATTTCCTTTATACATGAAACTTATGCCAGCTCAGCCTCAATTGGCATGCAACAATGTCACATGCACTCATCACTCAGCCACATAAAGTCTCAAGCTTTATCATGTATATTTTAGCCTTTTCAAAGTCTCAAGACCCAGTGACCCAATGCAATTTTTACATTTGGCACTCAACTATAGATTTTAAGTTCAAATAAATTTTAAAAAAAGTATGTGACTTGACAATCAAATTACAGCATGCCACTTAGCACTCAATCATGACCTTCCAAGGATCCTACTATTTTATAAAATCTCATGACCCCATGACCTAATGGGAATGTGACATTAACCATTAAATCACTATGTTTCAACCTATGAAGGAGTTATAATGCAATCAGATCATACCATATCACACCCAGTCACATCCTTCTAAGTTGATTGCTTTCTAAATTCTAATGACAAAGTGATCTAATCACATAATACCACTTTTCACTTAGTTTCTCCCTTCACACCTCCCACATCTAAGGTGAAATGATCAATTTAAATAATACTTTGAGTACATGATAAGATGACACTTGTCACTTAGTCACTCAATCTTGGGTAGCTAAAGGTGATGTGGAAGCCACTCGATAGTTGGGACCAATACTCTAAGGACATGTGGACCCCTTATTTCATGATGATAAACATGATCAAAGTAAACCATGAAACCCATCAAAGATAAATATAATCAAAAGATAACACATGGAAAAGTGTTACATTATTTGGGTCAATTGAAAGTTTTATATAATAAAGTTGCATGACAGTACGGGTCAATGAAAGCTTACCATTTGGAAAACTAGTAGAGGTCCCTAGGCCATGTAATACCAAATATGAAAGGGTCAAACCATGTATTAGTTAGATAAGAGAGATAAATTCAAAAGATAACACTTGGAAAAATATCATGCAATCCACTTAGATAGCCCAATATTTTAAATAGAATACTAAAGTGCATGAAAAGGTACCAAGAGTTGAGCACATGTCAAGTATGACACCTAGGAAGTGCATAATTATCTACAAGGCATCAATTTTAGGTATGAATTTAATGTTTATGGGGTTCCTTTTTACAATTTTAAATCCAAGTCACTTCATGGAAAATTTTGAAATCATATGATGAAAGGCCACGTGGACAAGGCAAAGGCAGTGATTGCCTGGTTTCTCAAAGTGGATTTTCAAAGCTATTAGAACAAAACCAAAAATCCACCTAGGATTTAAATCAAAGTGATTTAAAGATACTTACCATTTATGACTTATATCTTTTAGTTCAAACTCTAAAAAATTAGAGTTTAAAGTTTGTTGTCTCAAGGCATTACATTCACTTTCAATCATTATCTGCTAATAGCTCTAAACTATTCTTTAATTATTACTAAGGATTCTATGCATTTATTCAAATAAAATCAATCCAAAATCTCATTAGTTATAAAATTGAAAGTATGGCCAAATCTAGAACATATAGAGCCAGTAAGTAGGAACCAGTTCCATTCCTCTACTCCTATGGAATAAACATCATCTTTTAGGACAACAATTTTAACTCTATTGCATTGACCATAGAATATAAGCATTACAATTACTTATTATACCATGTAGAAATTATTTTAGAAAGATATAGTGATGATGAGGAAGGATCCAATGATTCAGAAGATAGGTTGGACATCCTAGCACTCAAATCTATAAGATTACACAAGGCTACATCTCATCCAAAAGTACTCCCCTATGTCTAATTGGTCTATCAAATTTTTATTCAGTCTAGATGTGTCAATAACATGATCAAGTCTTTAGATTTAGGACAATACATTTATTTTATAGTCAATTTATCCTTCAAAGCTTATTACGATCTACCCAAACCAGATATTGTTTACAACCAAGAAACTGTCACCCAATAGATCTAAACACATGACATTAGGGAAGTGTTGAGAGAATGGGAAAATAACAAGGGAAAGATTGTATCCAAATCCAAAATGAACCAAATTCCCATTACCCAATTCAAGAAAGGAGTAATAATGGGGATGGCTATGATGAATCAATTTAATAGGGTTGAGGGCATAGGCCACATAGATGAGAAGTGGGTTCTAATTCTATCAATGATAATAGATTATGCAAACACTCCCCCTTGGGGAGAAATCATATTGTGAAACTTGGTAGCTCAGATTAGAAATGTCATGGCTAACTAAGGGGGTCATTTCTATATGATGTCCTACTTAGTGGACCCATCTGTGCTACTCAAAAGTTCCCCCAATTCACCAATTAGGATCTAAATCTAAAGTAGACTATGTCTTACACCTTTTTAAAGTTAAGAGTCTAAAAATACAAATAATAAATGAGGGATATATTAAATAACTTCTATCCAATAATGTATATGGAAATCCATGATAGGCCCATGCCTAGGTTATCAGAAGAAACTAGAACAACATTAAGCTCCCTAGGATCCTAATGGTACCATATAGATTATATGGTGATAAATATAGTTAGAATTAAGATAACCCCCTTCAAGTTGCCCACCATAGTGCCAAACAAGCTGGTGGAACAAGAAATTACCTTCCAATTTCTCACAAGATTGGATGGACTATGCAATAATAATAATAGGATTGGTTTATTGTTAGCTATCCAATATTGGTTAATTAAAAATTTAGAACTAAAAATTTATCATTATTATATCTAATCAAAGGCCCACCTTTGACTTAGAAAGAGAAACCAATAGTAATGGGACCCTAAACACGTAACTTTCAAATACCACATCAAGCATGGGTTAGACATAATCATAAATTATCATCATGAGCCTAAGGATGAAGATATGTTCTACATCAATGCAGCCAATGACATAGAGGTGAAATAAAGACTAAAGGATACCAATATCCCACATGTTAAGGGAAGGTTTGAATATGGAGGTATTTATGAGGTTTTCAAACTTGAAGATGATCAAGTAGGAGCATCTACATTCATATCTCATGTTACTAATGTTAAGGAGGAAAAACTAACTAACCTTTAGCTTAGTAAAAGGATTTTACAAGCATTGCTCCTACTTTGGAGAAGGGGGGAGTGAGTACTGAGAATCATACAAAGTAGACTTATATTTCAAGAGAAAAATCCAACATCTTATCCCAATTATAAAGTGTTACCTCCATACAAGAAATACCTTCCATGTAAGTAAGACCTTCTATGTAGGCAATACCTTTGGTGCAAGAAGTAACACCACCTACTAAAATATTAGTAGCTTCAGTGCTAGATTTACCTACCCTATTTCCTATCAAGGAAGAACTAAGTATGATTGATTGTGTTTATTTTCCTCCATTCCTAAGCAACCAACCCTTGGGCATATTTTATGATCCCATAACCCTATACCATATGAACCTTTTACCCTATAGTCCCCTCAATAGACATGTAATTAGACCTGTGATTATACCATTACCCATTGTCAACCCTTTCATTATATCATCCACTTATAGGATCTCTATGATATCCAATTTTCCTCTAATTATGTTGGGGCCTATACCTAGACTAGGTCCCTAACTACCAAAGAAAAGGTCCACTATTTTTAGCTCCCAAGTTCCTTTGTTTCCAACTATTTCCTCAATTAGCACTAGTTCTTGTTTGTCTTCAGCAATGACACTTCCCACTTCATCCCCTAGTTCTAAATTTGGCCTAGTCAACTCCACAATTGCTTCCCAAACATATGACTTTCAGGGATTGACACCAACTCAACAATTTCCATCATCTACTTAGCCTTGAAGTGGTTCTTTAGATAAATCCTAGATAAAACAAATATATTTAGCTAAAATGGAGAACCAAGACATGGTTATAATGGACCCTCATAGGTCACATTAGAATTTGACAAGAAGGATAGAGTAATGAAGAGGTTGACCAAGATAAAGGTTACTCATCCAAATCAAACCATTGTGTTGAGTTTGAAGAGACCTTGTTTGAGCTGACCAAGAAGAAAAGAGCCAAGCCTAGTTAAAAACTATATTATGAAGAGGACCCCCTCTCGAATTTAAAGGAATGTGGTGATGTAGATATGGAATTGGTAAAATGAATATAGTAGAGAAGAAATAATCTAGAATAGTAGCATAAATCCATGTTTCTAGAGGAGACCATTACCAAAATAGAATGGATTATAGAAGTAATGTCTAATAAACTATATACTTTGGCCTGGTACAAAGTAAAAGGGGATGAGGTATACAATAGAATCCTAAAGGTAGAAGGTGCATATGGGATGTATGACAGTAAGATAATCAAATTGGTTAGGATGAAAAAGTTTGAAGACCTAAACTTGATCCCATTAGAGGACTTGAGTATTGCTCAGTCCAATATAATTAGAAGGAAAGATTTGAACTAGTGGATTAATGAAATGAGATCCCTGGGCCAATCTCTCACCAAATAAGGTGATAGAGTCATAACTCTACTTAAAGAGGTTGGGATCATGCACCTTGATAATAAAGAGGGTTCTATTATCATCAAGGATGATTTTTAAGCCTAGTTGTAAAATTTTATTATCAATTTTAAGAAATAGGCCATGGCCAAAGGAGTGACCTTTGGGTAAGAGATGGTAGACTTGGAAGTTTCTACCATTTAGATAATAGAAAAGGTTATACCAATCAATGAGATTGTAGTACCTCTCTTAATTAAGCATGATGTAATGGAAAGTCTTACAATCAAATTATTGAAAGAGCCTATTATTTATCTAAAATTAATTGATAGTGATTATAAGAGATTCTTTGAAGCATGGAGATGGCAAATAGAAGCTAATAAATAAGCATCCATAAATCTATAGATGGTCATCATAGGATCTTCTTCCTCCTCATCCCCCTTGGAATCTCTTCTTCTTTGACCACATTAGGAGGAATGCTTTTCTTTACTATTATAGGCTCACTTTAATATTTTTCTACAATGGGAGCTTCATCATAATCCACATTGGCAAGACCCCATCTTGGCACCTCTAGAGTGAGATAGCCACCTATCAGAATTTTTTTTATCAATGTCATGTTTTAATTCCCCTCAGTATATTGTAAAATATTCCCCTATTTAAATAGGGAGCATTCTTTAGCTTTTAAAACATGAATAACTTTTTCCACTAATAGATGTCATATGCCCAGTTCTTTTATAGTCATATTAGGAACTAAAGGGCCTATATATAGGGGATTTCCAATTCAATTGTAAATGATAATTTTTTTTTTAAGAAATTAATGTAGATAGAGAGAAGAATTCCTATAATTTGTTCACTCTTTCATTATCTTAATATTTTCTTATTTCTCAAGCTTTGCTAATGACAAATAATTTCATTTTTTTAATGGTTGAGTTTGATAATAGTGTTTTGAATGCATCTTGTTAGTTTATGCTTTTAGCTATGCTAACAAAATATGTTATGTATGCCCTATTTTCCTTTTATTTTATAAATAAATGTGCTAAAGTCAATTTGTTGTAAGTAGACACTTTAAAGAATACTTTTTAGATATATGCATTATATTTTTCCCTAGAATCCCCCTATATTTATGGTATTTTGAGTTTAGCACTAAGATCTCATGAATGCTAGTTTTACTTGCATTGTTATTAGAAATAACTAATAAACTTTGTGGGTCTTTGTCATTGCAAAGTAAACCTTCTTTTCTACCCTACCATGCTTCCCTTTTGAACTTTTTTAGAAAATAAATCACTTTAGATTAATGATCACTATAAATATCCATCCATTTGTTTAAAATTTTGGGCATAAATTGACAAAGTATAAATCAATTTTACATCATAACATTACAAATGAAATTTTAGATAATTTGTATAACTACTGAGTTCTTATTATCACTACAGCAGGGTCTGCTTACAAACTAAAGGTGGTGTTCGTATAATCTTTCCATCAAAATTGAATTAAGCCCTAAGGTCTTCCAGTACCTACACTATAAACTATGAAATGTCATTCTTCTATTCATGTTATATCATTGACATAGATATACATCAATAGGAGAAGAGATAGTGCTATAAAGAGGGTCCTTTGTTTTTTTTGAGTAGAATTATAGTGTGTTTTGGTAGAAATATGAATAATTTATTTAAATACATAAATATTGGCATAAACACTGTAGTTTATTTTCATCTTATTAAGATCTTTGAAAACTTTGAAAGATCTCTGTGAAAATGTGTTTATTCCAAAAAATCCTTGAAATACTGGCTCAAGTCTAAAGATATTCTAGCATTACCCCTCTTATCCATTTAAATTTCATTTAAAGGAATGAAGGATAGGCATGTTAGAAAATTATTGAAGCATATTAGGCTTGGTTTCATCTATATTTGTAAATATTTACATGATTAAGCTAAAACTTTAGATCTATGATAAATAAATGTAAATCTCAGTGCCTAAATTGATTTGGTCATGAAAGATTGTTGAGACAAGGCTTTAAGGGTCTAAATTGAGCGTGTTTGCATAGTATTAATGTATTGTTTGCAAGTTTTCACTCTAAAGTACTCAAATAATCATAATACATCAAATTGGCTTGAAATATATTGTCTAACATTGATCTTTATAGGTTAGAATAAGTTTTCTAACAAATTCTTGTGCAAACTTCAAAGCTTTGAAGGATCCAAATTGATGAAGGTAAAATAAGGCCACTTTGCTTAAATATGGACATTTATGTAGGATTCCTTTATGTTAATTTGGTTGATCTTCACCATATTTAGCAATATTTGAGGAACCTTTGTAGTATTTTAGATTTGTAACATAAGCCTTTATGTAGTATCCTAGAGTTACCTAGGATTTGGACCAGATCTCACTCTAAAGTTAGAGTTTGCCTTGGATATTTAGAAACCCGTTGAAAGGATAGAGATGATAAAGTGAGAAATATGAAGTCTAAATCCCACCATACCTCTCTAGTGAGCTAAAATATACACCCTCTATTTTACATCCATATAGTCATGTCATGGTTAGGAGGATTTTCTATAAATGTGCCCAACCATGTGCATGATTTGCCTAGGAACCCTAGAAAATAACTTCCTCTCTTTAATCCATTTTGGGGTATAATTGATGAAGAGAATATCAAGTCTTTTAAGTTATCTCTTAGTATTTTGAATGTCATTCATGAGGATGTAGCTTATAGACTCTTCCCATTTACCTTCAGATAAGAATTCTATGACTGGTTCCTCAATTTACTAGAGGATTCCATCACAAGGTGGAACTAGTTCAATGAAACTTTCATTGCACAATTTGGAAGGGTCATTATCCCAAGGATTATTTATCAACAATTCACCATCATCAAATGGGACTTGAATGAGCCCATAATATCTTTTAATTCTAAGTTTCAGAAGATGTATAGCCTCACCATAGCTCTTTATCGACCTGTAGATGACCTGGCACTTGAAATTTATAAAAATTCCCTAGATCCAAAGACTTTTATCTTTCTCCATACGTACATGAATTATAATTCATTTATACTCGCATATACATAAGTTATACACATTGATAATCAGATATACCCACAAGGGCATCCTACCTTTATTGTCTCAAATATCAACCCAATTTTGCCTACTTTAAACCTAGTTCCAAATGTAAATCAAAATATGCATACATTAAATCAGATAACTAGCCTCAAGCAATTACCATTGAGCCATGTAGCTCTAGGTCAATAACTAGTATTATTTAATTAGTCTAATGTTGGGGCTCATCCCCAAAATAATAATCAATATTTGGTCCCTATTAATATCTCTAAAACCCAAAGTGTTATCTAGAGCCTATTCTAGAATACTAAGCATGGCTCCTCAAAGGAAGACTTGGAAGTAATTTAAAGTATGGTCCAAAAACTAGGAAGTGACTTTATAAACTTTCAAAGTCAAATGGGAAACATAGGGGAAGGTTATAATATAAATTACATGTTTTAAAAGTACAACAAACCTTTCAACTAGTCTAATAATAATAATAACAACAATGAACCCCCTACCAATAAGATGCCTAACATTTATATCAATGAATTGTCCTTTCCTAATTGGTGTAGGGTCCATAACATGGTACAATTTGGCAAGATGGACTACATATAATTTTTTAATGCTTTTGAAATGTTCTGAGGTGAACTGGAAAGTTATGACATTGTCTCAGACAATCAAGAAAGTATTGGTAACTCTAAAAATATAAGGACACCTAACACTAAATCTAACACCATTGAAATAGCTGTCATGGTTGAAACTTATGAGTTTTCTAACCAAGAAAAGAATGAGATTGAAAGTAACATAGATGAGATCCACACTTTTTATAAATACCAAAATATCAATTATGCCTTGAAAATTAGATCTCAAAAAGAACTTGTGACAACTTCTACACCATTTAACAAAATTGACACTCCCCCATATCATATAACTAATAATGATCCTTCTCCCCCCAAGGGAAAGGATACTCAATAGACTATAGAATTAGATAAAATAGGACCCAAAGATAGATACAACATTGTGAAAGACATGAATAGGATCAAATCCGACATTACTTTACATGAACTTGCTCAAATCATTTAGAAGCATGATTTGCTATTGAAATCATTAATTGAGAAATCAAGCAAAGGGAAATCAAAATTTATAAATGTGAATGTTGTAATGTATAAAATTAAATTTGATGTTATTCCATCTATATTAACTATTGTAATCTTTGGAAAGAATGTGCATAACTATTTGTTCAATTTTGGAGCATCTACTAACATAATGCCTGCAAGTATTTGTGAAAAGTTAGGACTAACCCCAATCAAGTCTAACAGAGTTGTTGTCCAGTTAGACAAGTCAAAATCCAAGGTGGTAGGAGACCTATTGAATGTTTATATGCAACTAAATCATGAACCCCAGATTCAAAAATTGATAGACATCCAAGTTGTAGAAATCATAGAAGCATATGGGATGTTATTGAGTAGAGACTAGATAAAATCACTGAATAGATATATGTCCACAAATTTATTGGATATGTGGCTACCTTAAAGAGATGTGCCTAATCAAATTCAAATTAAGAGAGATACAAGAATGAAGTTCATGATAATGGAGTACAATGCCAAGAATGAAATGGTAAATTTTCAATCCACTAACTTAGATTTATATGCTCTTGATATTATTGATTCAAATGAAAACAACCTAATGATTAAGGATGAAGGATTTTGGATGATTTAATTTGATGGCATGAAATCAAATTAAGGCTCAAGGGTAGGTATCATATTGAAAATTACAATTGGTAAGACATATTTATCATCTTATAGAATTAATTCCCATTTACTAATAATCTTTTAGAGTACAAGGCCTTGATCTTAGGACTCTAATTCACCATCAAGCATAAACTAAGAAAGTTGTTAGTCCATAGTGATTTGAAATTAGTCATTAAGTCCATAGTCAATACTATTGAAATATTTATTATCTATAGAAATATAAATTTATAGCATGGGATTTGATTGGAAGTTTTGAAGTGTTTAACATTACCTCTATACCCAAATATCAAAACTATTTGGCAGATGTGTTAGCTTCCATAGTAACAAATATAGTCCCACTTGAGGCTCTCAAATTGTATAATTTTATAGTCAAAATGATATCATGCCCTTATGTACCAGACAACATTAAGCACTTTTAGGTGTTTGACGATGATAAACAAATTATTGATTTCATGACTAGCTCTGGAATCTTTGAGTCACATGCAATAGATGAAAAATAAGAAGATTATAAAAAGGAAGTTAAGAAAAAGGAATATGGTATAATCTAATTAAAAAATAATAGAATTCCTAAAGGCATGGTCTCTCTATAAAGTATATTTGATCAAGATAAGCTAGCTAGTGATACCAAAGTGCCCAAAGTAAGCGACAAGGATTACAAACAAATTAATTTATTTCACTGAGAAATACCCAAAATATCAACATTAATATTGTTTGTACCAAAGAATAAGTGGCTTAATCCACTAAAATATTATCCAAATTTAAGGATGTCCTCACCTGGTCTTATGAAGATCTCAAAATATTTGACACCTTGGTCATCACTCATATGATCCCTTTGAAGGAAGAATGTAAACCCTTATAACAAAGTAAAAGACCCATGAAACCCATTTTGGAGCCTTTAATTTAAAAAGAAGTTAATAAGTTACTAGATGCAAGAATTTTTTTCCAAATCAGACACTTTATATAGGTGGCCAACCTGGTCCCAGTCAGGGAGAAAAATGGTGAAATCAGACTCTATGTAGACTTCCAAAAACTTAATATATCTTTGGAGAAGGATAAATACCCATTTAACTCTTTGGAAAAATTAATTCAAATGGTTAGTGTCTATTAGATGATGTCTTTCTTAGATGGATTCTTAGTTACAATTAGGTGTTAGTCAAAAGGGAATATAAGATGAAGACTACCTTCACAACTAAGTGGGGAATGTTCATATATGTAAGGATGCCTTTTAGACTCATTAATGTTAGGGATACCTTCCAATGTTACATGGATCATGAATTCTAAGGATTAATTGGTAAGCACATTATCATTTAAATGTATGACTAACCATTTTCTCTAAAAATAGGAAATATTTAATGATGCACCTCTAACAAGTTCTGGAGAAATGTATAACCTTTGGTATCTCTATGAACCCTAAATAGAGTATCTTTTACATAACCAAAAGTAAGATCTTGGGTCACTTAATCATGAAGGATGGTATGGCTATTGACCCTAATAGAATTTATGATATTTTTAAGTTTGATTTTCCTAATAGTAAAAAAGAATTAAAATCATTTCTTGGAAAAATTAACTTTGTGCGTAGATTCATTTTATATTTTTCTGAAATTTTCAGGCCCATGAATTCCATGTTGAAAAAGGACATAAAAATTTATTAGATGTATGAGGCTAATAAATATTTCCAAGACATCAAAGAATCCATAGTATAGGCACCCATACTAATTATCTTAATTTTTGGTAAAGATTTATACCTTTATTCTTTTGATTCTATTCACATGATTATTTTTGTCTTAATGTAAAAATTAGATGAGAAATTAACATCCAATCAATTTCATGAGTAAAAACTTAAAATATGTTAAATTGAGGTACCCACTCCTAGATAAATAAGTGTATGCCTTGGTAAAGTCCATAAAGAAGTTCATTCATTATAACCTCTAGAACAAGACTCATGAGATCATACCTAACCTTGACATCAAGCTTATGCTTATCGAGAATGAGATAGGAGAGAGAAAAGGAACATGGGTGACCAAGCTCCAATAATATCACATAGAGATCAAGTCAGCTAGGATGGTATGTGGCCAAGGTTTAATTCAACTGATTATCATGACTGATCCTTAGATTGATGTTTTTTAGGTAGAATCAAACCAAGTCTCAAGTGAGGAATATTATAAGGACACTGTTTATTACCTACTGAATGACACTTTCCCCCCTAAATTGAAAAGAGGGTAAAGGAGAGCACTCAGGCTAAAAATTTCATACTTCATGATTAAAAGAGGAGTGCTCCATAGAAAAAACTATGAATGAATCTATTTGAGATGCATCTTTAGAGAGGAAGATTCAAACATACTTAGTAACTTCCATAATAAATTAGGGAGTAGACAACCTTCAGGCAGAGCCACTACCCACAAAATAATTAGAGTAGGATATTATTAGCCTAAAATATTTAAGGATTCACATGATCACATTTGAGCGTGTCATCAATGTCAAGTGTTGACAACAAAAGTAAGGATAACCATGCCTTTATAACCTATGATTGAAACTAGGTCATTTCACAATGGGGATTGGACTTTTTTCGAGTCACCAATCCAAACTCTTCAATAGGCCATAAATTCATGCTGACAACCATTTATTATTGCACCAAATGGACCAAGGCAATTACCACTAAGAACTGTAGGGAAATTAATGTCATCAAGTTCTAATAGGAAAATATTACAACCAAGTTTGGGGCTCCTTTATCCATGGTATGTGATAATGGCCTGACTTTCCAATCTACAGAATTCATAGAATGGGCCTATGACAATAATATTATTGTCAAGTTTTCCTCAAACCATTATCTAGAAGGAAATGGTGTTACATAATCAACTAAAAAGAACCTGATAAGTGAAATAAATAAATAAATAGATAAAAAGCCAAGGGAGTTTCAGTTATTATTAAAATATGCTCTCTAGGTAGATCAAACCAGATATAAGAAAGCTTTGAAGTCATCTCCATTTTTACTAGTGTATGGGCAACAACCAATATTTCCCATCACATTACATCTACCCACTTATGATTTTATGGTTTAATATATGGATGATGATGAACTAATTTAGTCAAGAATATAAAATATCATCTAGATAGAATATGCCAAATATGAATTTGTCAAAAAAATTAGTAAATACTAGGACATGGTCAAAAGGTGGTTTGATAAGAGGGCTAAGATCAAAATGTTTTGAATCTCAAACTTGGTCTTGTGATGGGATAAATCCCATGAGAAAAAGGGTCAACATGACAAATTCATGTCCCTTTGGATTAGGCCATATCAAATTTTAGATATATTAGGTGATAACGCATTCAAACTAAATTACTTACAAGGAAATGACTTAACTCTTTCAATGATTGGATATTACTTGAAGCACTACTTCTCAATTTCCCCTTGCACCCCTACCAAAGAACTATGAGTTATTTTAGTATAAGTAATAGGTAGGGGTAAATTAGTTTCCTTTGTAATTTACTTTGTTGTTGTGTGTTCACTTTTAGTTATTTCCTTTCCTTATATTAGTTATTTTATGCCATAAATTAGTAATAAGCCCTTTGAACAGGTCTCAAGTTTCTCTTGAATTTATCCCATGTTCTAAAATCTAAATAATTGAAGTGTTTAAACCTATGTACATCCCAATAGTTGGTTCTCCAAAGTATGAAATTACACTATGTTTTAGTTTAAAATATTGTAAGGATCTAATTTTGAAGTTTCCATTTCATGGAGTTTGTGATTTTATTGTGATCATAATATAGTTCTAAAAATCATACATTTTATTGAATGAAGGTATTAACATTCTAAAATTCTATAAAAACTTGCATTTAATCTCACATTATAAGATTGTTTGGATATAATTCAGTCACTAAGAGTGAATGGTTCTTGAGAAAAAATTCTAAAATCCCTTAAAATTTGGCCAATAAATTGGTTACCAACCTCCAAGGGTTTGCAAAAATTGTGTGTGTGTGTGTGTGTGTGTGTGTGTGTGTGTGTGTGTGTGTGTGTGTGTGTGTGTGTGTGTGTGTGTGTGTGTGTGTGTGTGTGTGTGTGTGTGTGTGTGTGTGTGTGTGTGAAGTTAAAATAGACTTGACCTTATAATCTACATTCTTTTGAAGGTGATTTAGGTAACCTCCATCAGGGTTATGGATGCCTAGATGGAAATGGATCAAGGCCTAGATTGGAGCTAAAGGTATCTTTGTCAGGGCTATAGATGCCTAGCTAGCAGCAAAGTAATGCCTAAAACATCCCTTTAGAAGCTGAGCATAGCTATATATCTAAAATATTTTGCCTAGAAGCTATGCTCAAAGCCATAAAGTTTAAATCCATTTATTTTGAAACCCAAGGCATGGCTAGTCAATTAGTTCAAATTACACATGGGGTATGATGGGTTTCAAAAAAATTAGGCTTTGATCCTTAAAGTGGAGAGTTTTTAGTTATGTTAAATTGATTATAATATTTTTTACATCTCCTAAGGGATGACTACTTAATGATTACATTCTAAACCTTGATATCTAAATTCTAACATATTTTTATGTCTCCCATAGAGATTGCCATTTGTTGAGATCAACACACCCCATTTTCCTAAAAATAGGGACCCTATGAAACTTTTTGGGTCATTCACCCTGGGATATACTTTATCATTAGATCCACATGATTAAATGTCCCTTGTATGACTTGAAACACTTAAAGTCATGTTGATCCATGATAAATGTTAATGGGTACCTTTTGAAATGTTTCATTAGTGTCTAGTTCATTGGTTTTCTAATGATCTAATTTATTTAAAAGTGATCTTAAAAAGGGGTTACAATTAGAAAATACAAGGTATGATCCCACTTTATCAAGGTTACTCAATTAAGGTTTCCAAATCCATGGTATTACTTTGGATATGTTAAATTTTTCATTTGATATTATGACATACCTTGATTTTAACTTTTGGATTAGGGTCCAAGTTAGATTATGTACTCAAGATTTATAGATTTAGACTTATCCCCTTTTATTTTATCTTGCAATTGGCTAACTTTATAATTTTTTCCTTTATGTAGGAACTTGATGCCAACTTAACCTTAATTGACATGTGATAATGTCATATGCACTAGTCACTCATCCACATAAAGTCCCAAACTTTATCATGCATCTTTTAACCTTTTCAAAATCTCATGACCTAATAACCCAATAGAATTTTGCTACTTGGCACTCAATCAAAACTTTCAATTTCAAATAAAATTTACAAAAGGTCTATAACTTGATGATCCAATCATAACATGTCACTTGGCACTCAATTGTGACCTTCCAAGCATCCTACTATTTTCTCAAATATCATGACCCTGTGACCCAATGGGAATGTGCCACCCACCATTAAATTATTATTCTTCAACCTACAAAGGTGTTATAACCCAATAATAACATGCCACATGAAACCCATTCATAGCATTTTGAGACCTTGATTGATTTTTAAATTCCCATGACAAAGTGATCCAATTACATCATGACACTTAACACTCATTTAGGACCTTTTCACCTCCCATACCTAAGGTGTAATGCTCAATTTAAATAGTACTATGAGTACATGAAAGATGACACTTTTCACCTCATCACTCAATCTTGGGTAGCTAGAGGTGATGTGAAAGCCACTGGTAATTGTGATAAATGTTTTGAGGATACATGGACCCTTTATTTCATGGTGATAAATGTGATCAAAGTAAATCATGAATCTCAATAAAGAGAAATCCAATCAAAATATGATATGTGGCAAAGTGTCATAGTGTTTGGGTCCATTAAAATTTTCAAATAATAAATCTATGTGATAGCACGAGCTAGTGAAAGCTTACCACTTGGCAAGTCAGTAGATGTCCTAAGGCCACATCAGTCCAAATATGAAAGGTTCAAACCACATATTAGTTAGAGAAGATAAATATTATTAAAATATAACATTTGGAAAAATATCGTGCAATCCACCTAGATAGCCCAATATTTGAAATATAAGACTGAAGTGCATGAAAAATTGCTAAGTATTGAGCATGTGTCAAGTACAACACCTAAGAGGTGCATAATTTCCTACAAGGAGATTGTTTTAAGTATAAATTAAATGTTGATGGGGCTTATTTTAGTGTTTTTAAATATAATTCACTTCATGGAAAAATTCAATCCTATGATGAAAGGCCACATGGACAAGGCAAAGGTAGTGATTGGCTAGCTTCTCAAAGTGGATTTTCAAAGCTGTTAAAATAAAATTGAAAAGCCACCCAAGATTTAAATCAAAGTTATTTGAATATACTTTTCATTTATGACTCATATATTTTATTTCAAATTCTAAAATTTAGAGTTTAAAGCTTGTTATCTCAAGGCATTACATTCACTTTCAGTCATTATCTACTAAGAGATCTAAAATATTCTATAACTTTTACTAAGGATTTTTATGCATTCATTTGACATCAAATCAATCCACAATTTCATCAGTCAAAAAATTGAAACTATGGCTAAAGCTAGAACATTTGAAGCCAACAAGCAGGAACCAGTTCCATTCCTCTACTCCTATATAACAAACATCATCTTCTAGGATACCAATTTTAACTCTTTTACATTGGACATAGAATATAATAATTATAAATACTTATTCTATCATTTAAAAAATATTTTAGATAGAGACAGTGATGATGGGGAAGGCTCTAATGATGCAGAAGATAGGTTGGACATCCTAGCACTCAAATCTATTAGATTACACAAGGCTGCATCTAATCCATAAGTACTCCCCTGAGTAGACTTGGTCTACCAATGTTTCTTCAATCTAGGTGTGTCAATAACATGATCAAGTATTTCAATTTGGGACAAGACATTACTTTTATAGCTAGGTTAGCCTTCCAAGCTTATTATGATCTACCCAAACTAGATATTGTTTAAAATAAATAAACTTTCACCCAATGGCTCTGAACACATGACATTAGGGAATTGTTAAGAGAATGGAAAGAGAATAAGGGGAAGTTCATATACAAAGATAAAATTATTCAAATTCGCATTACCTAGTTAAGGAAAGGAGTAAGAATGGGGATGCATATGATTAATTGGTTACATAGGGCCAAGGACACATGACATGTAGATAAGAAGTGGTTTCCACTTCTATAAATGATAATAGATGATGTAAAGACTCCCTCTTTGGGAGAAACCATATCCTACAACTTGGAAACTCAGGTTATAAAGGTCATGGATAACCAAGGGGATGATTTTTATATTATTTCATACCTAGTGGATTCCATCTATGCTACCTAGAAGTTTTCCCAATTCACCAATTGGGATCTAAAGCTAAAGTGGATTGTACCTCACACCTTTTTGAAGATAAGAGTCTAAAAATATAAATAATAAATGAGGGCCATAACTGAGCACTTCTATCTAATAGTGTACAACATAATCCATGAGAGACCCATGCCAATGTTATCATAATAAATTAGAACAACATTAAGCACCATGAAAGCCGACTGGTACTATCCAAATTGCATGGTGATAAGTATAATTGGAATTAAGACATCCCTTTTCAAGTTTCCCACCACAATGCTAGACAAATTAGCTAAACAATAAATTACCTTCTAGTTTCTCATAGGAGTGGATGGACTATGAAAGAATAAGAAGAGAGGATCGGTTCATCCTCAATTATCCAATATTGGTTGGTTCAAAATTGAGAATTGGAACTTTGTCATTATTTTTCTAAGCAAATGCATACCTTTGAGTTAAAAAGATATACCAATAAGGAATGGGACCCTAAACATGTAACATTCAAGCATTACCTCAAAAATAAGGTAACCCTAAGCATCACTTACCATTATGAACCTAAAGATGAAGATAAGTTATATATCATTATAATTAATAACACAAAGGTGAAGAAGATATTGAAGGTTGCCAATATCCCATAGGCTAAGGGGAGGTTGGAAGATGCAAGTCTTTATGAGGTTTTCAAACTTGAAGATGCTCAAGCAGGAGCATCTACATCCATAGATCATGTTACTAGTGTTTAGGAGGAAAGACCAACTAACCCTTAGCTTAGTTGAAGGATTATGTAAACATTGTCTTCTACTTTAGAGAAGCGGGGAGCTAATATTAGGAAACATATAGATTAGACTTATATTTTAAGAGAAACATCCTACATCCTATCATAGGTACAAAGTGTTACCTCCATACAATCAAGACATTTTATGTAGGTAAGACCTTCTGTATAGGCAATACCTTTAGTATAGGAATTAAAACCACCTACTATAATGCCAATAGATTTGGCTCTAGATTTACCTCCCCTAATTCCTATCAAAGAATAACTAGGTATGACTGAGTGTGTTTATTTTCCTCCTTCATTCCTAAGAATCCATCCTTTGGGAATATTTTATGATCTCATAAACTTAGGCCATATGAACATTTTACCCTACAGACCCCTCACTAGACCTATAATTAGACCCGTGACTATGCCATTGCTCACTATCAACCCTTTTATTATATCATCCCCTTCTAGGATCTCTATGATGGCCAATTTTCCTCTAATTCTATCAAGGCATATACCTAGGCCAAATCCCTAATTGCTAAATAAAAAGACCATTATTATCAACCCCCAAGTTCCTTTGTTTCCAACTAGTGGTTCAGCTATCACTAGTTATTATTTGTCTTTAGGAATGTCACTTTCCACTTCATCCCCTAGTTATACATTTGTCCTAGTCACCTCCATAGTTTCTTCTCAAACATCTTCCTTTTAGGGATTGACACTAGCTTATTAATTATCATCATATACTCATCTTTAGAGTGGTTTTATAGATAAATCTTAGATAGAAAAAATGTAGTTGGATATAATGGAGAATCAAGACTTGGTCATATTGACCCTCCAAAGGTCACATTGGAATTTGATAAGAAGGCTGGAGCAATGAATATGTTGACCAAGAGAAAGGTCACTCATCTAGATCAAAACATTGTGTATGAGTCTAAAGAGACCTTGTTTGAGCTTACCAAGAGGAAGAGAGATAGGCTAGGCCAATAAAAATGATATGAAGAGGACCCCATATCATATTTAAAGGCATATTGTGATGTAGATGTGGAATTGGTAAAAGGAATGTAGTAGAGAAAAATTGATCTGGAATAGTAACACAAATCCATGTTTCTAGAGTAGACCATTACCAAAGTAGAATGGGATATGGAGGTAATGTTTGATACACTAAATACTTTAGCCTAGTACAAAGTAAAAGGGGATGAGGTCTATAATATAATCTTAAAGGTATAAGGTACATATGGGATGTATGATAGTAAGATAATTAACTTGGTAAAGTTGATCAAGATGAAATTTTTTGAAGACCTAAACTTGATCCCATTAGAGTACTTGAGCATTGCTCAGTCCTATATAATTATAATAAGGAAAGCTTTAAACTAGTGTATTGATGAAATGATATCCCTAGGCCACTCTCTCACCTAGTAGGGTGATAGAGTCATAACTTTGATTAAAAAGGTTGAGATCATCCACCTTGCTAACAAGAATGGTTCCATTATCAGCAAGGATGCTTTCTAATCCTAGTTAAAATATTTTATTCTCAATTTTAGGAAATAGGCCATGTCTAGAGGATTTACCTTTGGGTAAAAGATGGTAGGCTTGGAAGCTTTTGCAAATTAAAGAATATAAAAGGTTGTATCAATGAATGAGTCTATAGGACCTCTCTTAAGCAAGTATGATGCAATGGTAGGTCTTACAATCAAATTTCTAAAAGAACCTATTATCAATCTAAAATTAATCAATAGTAGTTATAAGAGATTATTTTAAGCATGGAGAGGTAAAATAGAAGTTGATAAATAAGTATCTAGTAAACTAGAGATGGTCATTGTAGGAGCTTTTTCCTCCTTGGCACCCCTTAAAATATCTTCTTATTCAACCATACTAGGAATCACTCCTTCCTTAGATACTACAAGGTCACTTTCATCTTTTAATACATTGGGAGCTTCATCATCATCCACATCATTAGGACCCCAACCTAGAACTTCTAGAGAGAGATAGCCACCTATCAGGATTTCTTTTGATCAATGTCATGTTTTAATTCCCCTATTTGAATAGGGAACATTCTTTAGTTTTTAGAACATGAGGAACTTTGTCCACTAACAGATGTCATGTGCCCTATTCTTTTGTAACTGTCTTAGGACTAAAGGACCTATATATAGGGGAGTGTCCCTTCAATTTTAAATAAGAACATAATTTTTGTGAAACCAATGCAAATAGAGAGAATAATTCCTATAATTTGTTCAATATTTCATTATTTTCATATTTTATTGTTCCTCAAGATTTTCTAATGATAAATAATTTCATTTTTCTAATGGTAGAGTCTGATAATCATGTTTTTAATGCATCTAGTTAGTTTATGCTTTTAGCTATGCTAATAAAATCTATTATGTATGCCTTGTTTTCCTTATATTTTATAAATTAATGTGATAAAGGTAATTTATTTTAAGTATCCACTTTAAATAATACTTTTTATAAATATGCATTATATTTTTCCCTAGAATCCCCACTGCATTTGTGGTATTTTGAGTTTAGGAATAGGATCTCATGAATGTTAGTTTTACTTGCATTATTATTAGAAAAGTTTTACTTGAATTATTATTAGAAAGAACTAAGGAAATTTGTGGGTCTTTTTCATTTCAAGTTAAACCTTCTTTTATTCCCTACCCTACTTCCATTTTGAACTTTTTTAAAAAAATTAATCACTTTAGATTAATGCTAAATGTAAATATCCACATATTTATTTAAAATTTTGGGCATAAATTGGCAATGTACAAAGTAATTCTACATTATAACATTACAAATATAATTTTGGATAGATTGTACCAACTATTGAGTTCCTATTATCCCTAAAAAAGGGTCTACTTGTAGACTTTTAAAGGATGTGGCCATATAATATTTCTAGTAAAACTAATTAAATCCCTAAGGTTTTCCATTACCTACACTAGAAACTAAGAAATATTGTTCTGTGGTTCATGTTATATCCTTAACATAGATATACATCAACAAAGGGTATTTACATAAGAACATATTAGTCCAAGGTTTTATTTCATTCTTATACATGTCAAGGGATAATTTTTCATCACATATGTATAACATAATGATTTGACTATACATCTTCTAAAACCTATCATTAAAATTCATCATGAGATCATTTGGATTTATTTTCATGCAAATTAACTATTGTTACACCTTAATTAGATCAATGAATTGTCCAAACTAGGCCAGGAACATATTATTGAATTATTCTCAACTCATGATGGAGCTTTTAGGCATGTTTAGGAACCAATCATATGTTGTGTCCATCAAAGTGAATGGAAATAATCTAAAGGTAATGTCTTCATGTTCTACATTCATAATCCTAATAGTAATTTTATATGAGGTCGCATGTTCCTTAGAAGTATGCCCTACACCTAATGTGAATCTTGAGAGGTGCCTTTATGGGTTCTTGAGTAGGTCATGGACATGTCTAGTAATTTTAATGGTGGACTCTACCAACCATGCCTTAGTTGAAGTCATAGGTGAAGTTTGGTTAGGTTAAAATTGATAGGATGAGAAAGAACTAGTAAACAAATGTATTAGTCTCCCTATATCATTTTTGGTTTTCCTATGGATTTTCAAAAGGATATTATTAGTCACTCAGGACTAGCTCAAGATCTAGTGATCTACATAGTAGGATCTAGGCTATTCTCAGGTTGGATAGTAGTTTAAATATTGTTAGTCAATGAGAAGGAAATAACTCCTTATAGTCCCTATTATTATTTGATTTAAGATCTCATTCTCCTAGGTGCATCTATTAGACTATATGTATTGAGCGATCTCAGGGACCAATTATGGGACTTGAATCCTCTTATTTTAGTATTATTGTTGAGATAATCTAGGGCATGTGATGTAAGTATTAGGATCCATTAAATATCCTTCTTGGAATATATATCTAAGATATGAAATACTACCATAAGAGGCTCAATATTATTTTTCTCATTGACATAAAAATCAGACACTTCTAGTTGAACATATTTCAATAAATTTATTGTTATTGAGCTCTACTTTGCTTCACTTCATAGTTTCTAAAAAAAATTAAAATGATAAATTGAAAAAAAATAAACATCAAAGGGAGAGAGGGTAAGGTAGAAAAGGGAAAGTCTCTAACTAAATGAAAACATCAATGCTTTAATAAATGAGAATATGTCTAGCTATATTTTTACCACTATGTGCTAATTTTCATTATGGATCGAGCTCTAATCACACATGGAAATAGTTTAATGAGAAAGTTAAATGATTGATTATAAGATTCCTTTAATGAATAAAATACAAAAAGGAATTTATTTAATCACACACATATCATCACATACTTTAAATAAAATGAAAAAGAATCAAATAACTCAACTAAAATAGTAAGAAACACATTTTAGTTAACACATAAACCTTGTATAAAACCATAGCTAATAGTTCTTAAGAATCAATATTAATCCATTAAAACATAAATTAAGTGGAATAAATCAATGTAAACTAGATGCATCTACAAATAAAAACCAAATTAGTATTAATTTGATAGTGTTTTTTTGTAATAGAGCTGACCCTTCCAAATACTACATATATATATATATATATATATAGTATTTGGAAGGGTCAGATCTATTACAAATATATATATATAGAATTAGGACATTATCCTAGTAGCACGAGATCCCACTCTTGGCCATCATAGCCTGAAATGGTTGTGACAACTAAACTACAACATATTCCCCATCCCAAAAAATATTCCTAAGGCCCATAGAGAAGAGATTGCTAAGGACCTATGGGTGGACCACTTCCCAATTTCTTGGGATGCCTCCTTAGTTGTCAATGCATAATCTACCAATTTATTCTACCTATCCATCTTGTTAAGGTTCATAGGTGGCTCCCAAAAGATGATTTCAGCCTAGGCTAATAATTACTTATGGGATTAAGGTGGGGCATCTAATGAGACCTTGAGCTCACACACTTGGCTAATGCTCATTATGGACTAGGTTGCCATTTTCATGATTACCTTCACTCCTAATTGATTTGACTTTGCCACATTTCTTCTCATTATTTGATCAAATTATGTTAGGTGGACTTCAAACTCCTTATCTAGTAGTGTGCCATCAAGGTAGAACAATAGAGAAATGTTTACCTCCTTAAAGTAGGCTAGTATTTATTCCTTATTCTTCTCCAACGGCTTGATTATAGTTTTTTCTACACTAAACCTATCCTCAATAGAGGCCCACATGTTCTTGACATATGTATAGTATATTCTAAGATATACTAGGGGAATGAGATTAAGTTTTAGGAACATCCATTTGTGGAAGATCATTTTGATTTTCTTGAATTTTCTATCAATGCAGATGATTCTTTCCAAGTATGGTTAGGCTCATTAGAGGTGTTATTTACTCATGAATATGGTACTGGTCACCTCTCCAAGAGTATTAAATAGTTGTGGGAGGTCTTCTACAACCTGACCAATCAATTCCATTGGATGTACGTGTATACACATAATATTTATAAACTTTATCATTTAATAATACTTTCTCTCTTATATGAACCTTTCAAGTATCAATATCTTTAAGTGCACACCTTAAAGGGTGCATTTGGTAAGGGGTTGGTAGACCTTTGGTGCTTTTAAAGATTGTTGGTCCCTATAACATTACCTAAAACTACTAAAATTTACTTTTATCTAACTCCTTAAGTAATTAAAACCCACTAATAACTCCCAGAAGTAATTAACCTTCTAAAATAGACCTTGACTAAGCTTACACCCCTTTTATTCATTTTCCCACTATGTTAGCTTGATCAATCTTGTTAGGAATTTAACACATGTTATGGAACTCCATCAGCCTGGCAAACCTAGTTTGAGGCCTAAAAATGCTATTTCCCACCCAAAAAATTTGACCTAACTAATTTTCTTAGTGAAATTTCTAGGAGGGTTTAGGGTCAATCCTTGGCTATAAATACCCCCTTCACTTCATTTATAAAGAGAGGATCATTCATTTATGCATCATTATAGTTCAAAAATATGTTTATATTATCATTTAAATATTTCACTACCTATGTTTTTGCCTTATATTAGTATCATTTATCTTTTGGAGGTCTTGGATGCATAGGAGAAGTCTTATATCCTAGAGTTGATTTATCCTTGTGATCCTTACTAACCAAATCAACCTCTTACAAATCACCATTGTCCAAGGGAGATATTGAGGCACAATGGGTTCACTCTAATAATGTAATTATTCTTATATATTCATTTTAGGTATATGTTGTACAACTATTAGATTAAATTGTATCTCTCCTTGCTTATATTACTTTCATGTTATCTTGAATATGATTATCTTTGATTGTTTATTATTTTCTTCCTTTATGCCACAAGCTTTGGTGAGAATTAGATTATCTTGTGTGTACATTTACTAGATTAGCTTGTATGTTCATTTAGTAAATTAGCTTTGTTTCCTTTCATTACATTATAAGACCTAGCTAGGTTTATTGCATGATGGCATTTCACTAGAGGCCTTGGAAACCTATCCTTTGTATTTTATAGTAAGCGATCCCTTAGTTAGGTTTAGAAGATCCATAATTAATCATGACCTTGATAAAACAAAGTATTGATAATGGATTTTTAGTTTATTACCTTATCTAATATTTGATATTACTAAGTAAGATAGGTTTCAGATCTATCTTATTTCACTTTCATACATTCTAGTGAACTCGACATGAATCTAACCCTTGTAAATTTTTAGTTTTTTATTTAAAAATAATTAAATCAATTTATAGATCTAGTTTAATATTTTGTGCTTATTTTTTTCAACTTAATCAAGCCTATCAACCTAGTTCTGCTTTCTATGTGCAAGTTTTTAGACTTTATCGAGTATATTGACATAGTTTTTCTTTTTGTGTACAAGTTTTTTAACTTCATCAATCATGTCAGCCTATTTATAATTTTTTTGTGTAGGTTTTCCAACTTTTTCAAACCTATCAACCCATTTATATATTATATGCATAGGGATCAAAAATTCACCTGGATGACCTGGCAAAATAACAATTTAACATTCTCAAGAAAAGTTACTACTTCAACCTGGTCAATCTTATTATATCTATCAAGTTCACTATAAATAACTTATAATTTCTAATTTTTCAATTTTTAATCAAATTTCATTTCCAAATTTTAAATTAAAATTAGAATTATATAATGTTTTAATCATTTTTATTTCTATTAAATTATACCTACATAGTCAACTAGATCGATAGGCTCGATCTATTTCTATGCCTATATTTTCCATAAAACTAAGTTAACATGGCAAAATTTGTTTTTTGTAGCCTATTTTATAATAGACTATGTCAATCAAATCATCTTTTTTTATGGTGTTTGCTCAACTAGATCAACCTACTTGATCTTGTTCTATGTATTTCAATTTCTAGTTTAAGGAAAATAAATTAACCTAACTTTAATATTAATTAAAATAACTTTAAGTTTTAGTTGGTTGCTTGTTTATTTTATTTCAATAATTAAAAATTAGTTTTCAATAAGTTAATTTTATCTTTTATTTTCACTTTGTTTAGTTATCCCTAGAAACTATGTACCAGTAATTTTAAAACTACTTAGCTACTATTGTGAAAGGTTATGCAATATTATATTTATGGTTTGTGTTTATTATTTATATACATCATGGAATAATGTGTTTTCCCCAATAATCATATCCATATTATATATTTAAACATGTAATTATTTTTCAAATACCTCACAGTATTTCAAAACTCTTAATATTTTCATTTGAATTTAATATTAAGAATCCAACCATATATTTAATTATGTGGTGCATCGATTAGTGGTTAGCACTGATAAATTACTTATATCTTATGTCTAAAATTGGATTTATTGGTATATTTAAATGGCACATCCTCCATAGTTAGCATTCTAAACTATTGGGCTGACACTATCTAGTGGACAAGTAACTTTAAAAGCCTACAATATCAATCATAACCTTTAATACAACTTCCTAATCTTATTTTCAAAAAATTAATTAGAATATAAATTACATTCATACTAAATGTTTTTTTATATTTTATTTTGTATTTTAGACCATATTAGTTAGTGTTGATACAAGTTATATGTTGTGTACTTCAACTATATCAACCAACTCAACCTATTTGATTGTTTGTTTAACTTTAATTTTTGAATTTAGAACTAAATTATCTAGTTTTAATACCATATAAACTTTATTATAGACTATAAAAATAGATTTACTAGTTTGATTTAGTTAGCTTACATATTTTTTTTATCTTCTTACTTTTTTAACTATGTTGACTAGATGGACCTACTCTGATTCCAAAAAAGTTTGTTATCCTCCTTTCTTAACTAGATCGACCAACTTGATTTAGTATTTGTGACTAAAATAATTTATCTTCAACTTGGTATTTTTCGTATCTATAAACCAACTATAATGACCATCCTTATTACCTACCTTCTAGCTAACTTAGTTCATTATCATTTTATTTTATCTTTTCTATTTAGAAATAAACTACATTGACCTGCTTAACTTTTTACCTTCTAGCTGGCAAAGTTCATTTTGTGACCCAAATATTATTTGGTCAATCTATTCCAACTAGTGGCTAATTTAGTTTTATTACTACAAACTTTTTCCTAAGGACAATCTTCACATTATTAGTTTTATTCACACTTTATTTATCATCATGAAATTGCCTATAAAAATATTCCTTGATAACCTTAACCCATTTATAATATACATTGGTTTATCCTTATTACCCTCCCTAACCACCCAAGAGGATAATATCTTATGGTGCACTTATTCCCATCCTTTAGCTAAATATATTAACTATAATATGGTTCAAATTACCCAAGTGATAATTTAGATGGATCTAACCCATTTCACACTTCTGATGATAATACCCTATCTAAATTTCCTTTTTATACCATTGGAATAATAGATACTAGCATAAAAAATACTCCTACAAGGAATCCTCCCATAGGAAACATTTAGATCCCTAACATTGGGAATATTCCTCCTTCTAACACTAATAATCAAATTCCCCACTGCTTCTTAACACTAAAAACTAAAATACACCAGTTAATACTACTCAAATTATTTCTCAAATGGTTCAATAAATGAATGGTATAAAAATGGCCAAAAATTCCCAAATGATGTATATGCAAGATCACATATTACAAATGACTAATCAACCTCATCTTATTATGCTTCAAAATAGCCAAAATTGTATTCCTCATCCTC
>JARHVA010004880.1:582500-645000 GCA_037957365.1 Torreya grandis | reverse complement strand
TAATATGGTGAAGAGATGACAATCAAGATGAGAGGGATGCCCAGTGGTCACATCAAGTGTAACATAGGTAGGCAATAGAGAATTTAAAACTTGTGCAACATAGGGAATCAATTTTTTTAGAATATAGGCATATAATAATGAAAAAGATTCTCTATGATGTCATGATTCTAGAACATTTTATGGTTCAAAAAATGGGTTAGTAAAAACAAAGATATGAGTAAAATAAGGAATCTGATAATAAATATTTGAAAGGTAAAGAATTTTAAATAGGGTGAAAGGAAAGTCATTTGCTTATTGTATGACTTGTTTTGAGAGAAAATTAGAGTTCTAAGAGACAAAATGAAAGGCAATAGAGCTAATATGGTGAGGAGATGATAATAAAGATGAGAGTAATGCCTAGTGGTCATAGCAGGTGTAACATAGGTAGGAAACCAAGAATTTCAAACTTGTTTTTGAATATTTTATTGAAATTAAGTACTTTATAGAAATTTGTAATTTAGAGCAATTTTAGGAACTGAAATGAACCCAATAAAGTTATTAAGGGTAGTAGAATTCAAAAGGGGAATGGGTTGAAAGAAATTAAAGTAATAACTACCAAAGGCATTCATTACAAGTAGGGAAAGGGGTCAGTAACTAGAACCAATTAGGTCAACCTAATTGACCTAGTAGGTTGAATTTTTTTAAATCCACATTGCCAACTTAGTAGGATTGTACCAACTTAGTTTGTTTTGCATGTTTCTAACTTAGTACCTTATTGATAACTTAGTAGAGTAATCCACTCTACTGAATTATTACTAATGGGGAAAAAATTAAAGGTTTGATTTAGTGTGTTAAGTCAACCTAGTCAAAATAAGGAAAATTTGGTCAACCTAGTGTTTGACTAAGTGACTAGAATAGTATGAAAATGTGTGAAAGAGGTCAAAAGAGTATGATAAAGACCCAAAATGCCTAACTCAGTACTCAAATGGTTGAGTAGGATAAAAATAGATCAAATTGGTTAAAAATGGATATATTGAGGCAAATTAGGCTTCTATTTATTAAAATTTGAAAAAAATGTATTTTAATTTTAAGTGACATGGAGGTCTAATACATCTTTTGTTATTTTATGGTTATAGGGGAATCTAAGATTTTAGTGTTTGGTAGATGTAGCATGGATCCCAAAGATTTTGGAGTGATTAAAAGTTGAGGACTGATATAGGTTAGTTATACTAATTATAGGAGGCATTATGGATATGTGTCAAGTCTTGTTGAGTGCTGATCTGATAGTCATATTCCTAGGAGCTTGGGAATGATTGAAAAACACATTTATATGGGAGGTGTATGGGGATAAAATTGAGGTGGTTATCACCCTAGAGGATGCCTATATGATTCTTAAACTACTTATAGAAGGTATGCCCATGTTTACATGAGTACAAGATGGATAGGAGGATAGGTGAGCTATAACCATGTGGGTAGTGAGCTCATATAAGATATATCCTAGGCTAAGAGTTAGCCTCTTTGACATATATACATCTTAGATTATATATATCTAGAAGGAAATTATAGGACTTATGATAACATAGGTACTATGTCACAAGGTAGATGGTAAGGTACCATTGTACATGATAACCTTATGCCATTCTATTTTAGAACATGGGGCACTCTATGATTTAGGTTATGTCATCTAGGTCTAGCTTATGCATGACATATATGGGATGATATCCATAGGGTAGAATACCATGGGGCTAAATATTCTACTAAGTTCTTGGATAAATGAGAGGTTTTTGATATATTGATGAGCTAGGTTACCGCATGTGGTTAATGATCAGTTGCTTTGGGTACATAGGTGGTGATAAGATTAGGTAGTGTAGGCCATACCCCATGTGTTAGCACTAAAGATAGTTACATGAGAAGATATTATGTGGAAGATGTATGGGTACATTGATATAATATGATTGAGTTGGAAGACAATGGCACCAACATTAACATAGGCATAGATTACAGGCTACTATACCTAGTGGATAAAGATGTATCTAGTGGTGTATGTAACAAGAAAGATGAGACTACCTAACCTAATAGATTTGATAGTAATTACCACATTTTTGGGTAAAAATGAGAGAGATCTAAGGGGGAGATGAGGATTGTGACCACTAATTGCAAGACTAGAGATTATACTGTGGCATGGGAGACTATGGATAGGTTAAACATGATAAGAAAAAAATAGAGAGGAGATAGATGTGGATACAGGAGTGTCATAGGTACCATAGTTGGCACCATAGTAGGAGGAGTAGTGACCACCTAAATCACACCATCGATGGAAAAATTGACAATAAGAGCAAGTAAATAGGGTTGTCATCCCAAATGACCCATTAGGTAGCCTAGGATAGAGTTAGTTGATAGAATTACCACTCAAGAGTAGCCTAAGATGGGTACAGGTGGTGACTTTGGGATTTTGATTTGGGTAATGACCTATAGATGAAGAATGACCTATAGATGAAGTGCTTAGAGGATGGCCTAATGGAGAGACCATGCTTGATGGTCCAATAAATGGGGAGACAGTAGTAGGTGGCACTCAAATATGTAATAATAGATGGTTAAAATTTGTGTAAGTTAATTGAGATAGATATATTTTGAGATCTATCGATGATATATTGAGAGATATATAGATATATTTTGAATATACTATGAATGAGGAAACTAGATGGGGATCTTAGGTGATGGGATCACTCCATGAGTTATTTTATAAGGCACTGATGCCATATGACCCTATGCCACTAGAGGATCCTATGATAATTTTTTCCCTAAGGAGCTAGTTTAGACTAGAAAGATAGGTTATGAGGCAAGTACGGGCATGTAGGGAGGAGCCATAGCCACCATCAGGGGTGGGAGTAGGAGAGGAACATGAATGACAAGCTTTGGTGTAGGAGAAAACTATGCATATGACTACCATGACCTAGGTAGTATAGGTACATGCCAAGGTGGCCAATCTACAGGGACAGGTGATAGGTCTAAGATCTTGGATAGCCTCTTTACAACATACTATTCATTAGGTATTATCCAAGGCATCTATGGTCAGCATGGTTATGCCATGAGATAGACATGATAGAGCCCATCAATAGAGATGGAATGATGCATTTTTTTACTTGGTATCAAAACCATATGATATATATATATATATATATATATATATATATATATATATATAATTTTGATAGTTGGATCTTGATCTTATGTGTTTGTATGATGGTTGTATTTGTAGATTCTTGGATATATTTATTTATAGCACATGTATTTAGATTTTTTTTGTATATGCTATAGGAAATATATGAGTTGTGGTTTCTTTTCTAGCATTATGTAGGACACATGCATGGTTAAAAATAAATAGGAAAAAAAGATTTGGCTATGTCTAATCAATAAAAAATAAATGTACTACACATTATTTTGTGTAATAAAAATAAAATGACTAAGTATAAAAAACCAAAAGGTGGTAAACAAGAGGGAAAAAAGATATTTTTAAACCAAGAGAAAGATTGGCACCAAATTAAAACAAGTAAAATAACACTAAATCACATTGAGAAGTATGAAAATAATGTAATAAAATGGAAATCATGTAAAAGAAAAAATGGCTTAAAAATAAATTAATTAAGTCAATAAATCATACTAAATCATGTTGGGAAGTATAAAATAAAAATAAAAATGGCAAAATTGGTCTTAAATTAATTACACTAATTCAAGTTGGGAAGTATGAAAAATTCAAGAAATGGTTGGATTCTTACAAGCAATTGGAAAATAAGAAGATAAAAGTGAAAGAGTAAAAAGGTAAGCATAAAACATATTAAATTAATATGGTAATCATGTTAATGATGTGTAACTTCATGATCAATCAAATATTATCTCATATTTGACACATGTAATTTTGTTGTGACATAGATTATTGGAAAATTTTGTGAGGAAGGCTAGGTCCTATCCATGGTATTACATTATAACTCATAAAGGGAACACCAATGAGGTGGAATAATGGGAAAATATGGTAAAAAAGGATTTTGGTAATAGGAATGTGATATTTTGGTAATTTATGAGGAAATCTAGGTCCTATCCATGGTCTTACAATGTAACTAACTAATGGAATCCCCAAGGGAGTGATCAGTGAAAAAAATAATATTTCTCAAGAGGAAATATGAATAATGTAAGGAATGAAAAAGGGTATGTAAAAATCATAAATTAGGCATCTTATGATAAGACATTAGGATAAAAGAGGCATACTAAGGACATGAGAAGACACTAAGTGACTAGTGACCATCAATTTATAAAGGAAACCTGTTCACTATAGACAAAAAGTTGTGTAGGAAGATAAGCATGCTATTAAGATCAATCATAAATGTAGACTAGTATAATAAAACTAAAATGGACCTACCTTTCCATGATGTGTTCCCAATTTATTAGGAACCCTTATAGAGTCATCAATTTATTACAAAGATTGGGTACTTACGTGAGAAAGTAGGAAACACTAAAAGATTTTTTTATTCTCATTTTCTAATCTACTGGCCTATTGCACCCCAATAGACATTAGATTTATTGTGATGCCAAATATGGAGTTTGATCTTTGAATATAAAAAGGATATGTGATTTGAATCACATATTTTAGTGTGATTTAAATTTTTAATAATTTTGAATCTTACCTTTTAGATCATTTCATTTTGTTAAATGATTTGGATTTTGAATATTTTGATGGCTTTTAATATTTCTCCTCCATACAGACTTGGAATGACCAAAATTGAGAGATAGAGTGATACAAATGAATGAGCTTTAGGCTTTGTCTAAAAGAAGCTAAGTAACCAAAGACAAGACTAACTAGGGCAGTTAGGCTTAATAATGAACTAACATGTTATCTCAAGTCTCAACCATGTATATGCTTAGTTTGTGAAAGGTAATGAAGGAAAGAAAGGAGATCCAAAGTGGATCAGTAAAAGGAGATTATAATGAGATGAATTTTTTGCTAATTGATCACATGGTATAGAAGTAATGACTAAAGGGAACAAGGTTTGTATAACCAAGTTACAATGACAATTATCTATGTATATAGAGATAAAAAATCAAATAATTATGAAAAGAGAACAAGGAAGTTTTAAGAAAGAAAATCAAGAAGAAAAATGGATGAAACCATACAAAATTTTAAGAGAATCATTTATTAATTATGTTTAATATGTTTTTAACATAAAAACTCATCTTATACCTATGTTATATCCTACTGATATGGTTTGTTTCCAACCAACATCTCAATAAATTATCAATAATCTAAATCACCAATTTCATATTCTCATTTATTTTGTGATGATAAGAATAGCATAAATATAACATTGTCCCCAATTCCATCAAAAAATTCCTCTAAATGTTCTATAAAAATATTGTATATCTATTTGATATTATGCTCCTTGTAAACCTATGTAGTCTTAATATTTCTTTGAGAAAATATTTCAGAATATGTAATATCACTTTTCCTTGAACATGATATGAAGTGTGACATATTGTAAAATCAATATGAAAAAATAAAATAAAAATAAAAAAAATCATAACCACTTTTAGTTCATGGAAATCCAAAAATGAAATCCATGATTATGTCTTCCCATGACCTCTCTTAAAATGATAAAGGCTCATAAAAAAATTAATTATAAAATTTTATTTTAGCATGGTGGAAAAATATATATTATTAAATAAAAATATTTAAATCCACTCTCATCTTTGACTAATATTGAGTCTTACTCAGTTAGGATAATGTTCTATCAACACCAGAATGACCAACTAGGTATTCACTATGTTTATCTTTCAAAACGTTCTCCCTCATCGAGCCTTCATGTATACGTAATAATTTTCCTTTAAAAACACCTAGATTGAATACATTTTTATTTATAACCTCTTATGGATATTCAAGACTAAATTTAACTATTATACTTTTTTATGCACTTTTTCAAGATTTTCCAATCATTTATTAGTGCTTGTAAAGGTAGGGAACTATAGGGATTCACTTTTTAATTAACTATTTTTTGTTCAGCTAATCCATGAGATTCAAATAATATTATGTTAAACATTACTAATTTTTTTCAAAAATTTTATCTATAATTTTTTGAATATTCCCATGGTTGTTTTTATTATATGGGGTTAAAGTGGGTTTTGAAAGGCTACGATGCCTTATAAAAAAGAGAGAAATATAGATCAATAAAGATCAATTGGGATGCCTTTGCCAAGGGTAGAAAAATAGGTGGAAAGAATAAACACCTCAATTTATTCTACCAAAGGTTGAAAAACCATCCTATCTCACTGCAAGCTTCCACAAATTTTTTTCCTATCTTCAACGTAACCTCCATCTGAGTGAAGGGTCATTGATTTGTGAAATGTTTCCTCTACCTTTTTCCTAACAAGATCTTTCTTTTTTATTCATTTGCACTTCATACCACTCTCTATTGTATTTAACATGCTCTAGGGAAAAGCGTTATGAGATTTCAATAGTATTAAAGGGGCTCAAATTTCTCTTTTAAGAGCTCTAAAGATTCCACTCTTAAGTTGGGTGTCTCTATCTCTAGTACCACCTTACAAGGGGTAGGATCTTCTATATTTGTGTTGTTCATTGTAACATTTGGAGTTAAGATCTTAGCTTCTTCTTTCACTTCTACTTTCATAATTCCTCCATCATTACGGTAGATGTAAGATAAAAGGGGACAAAAGGAGGAGTATAAAGTGACATTTTTTTTGAAAATTACATTAAAATTGAAGAGAATGTGAGAGACACTTGGAAAAAATATTTTACAATGATGAAAGAATATGAACTATGTAATTTTGAATATAGTTTCAAAATATATAATTATTTTAATACCCAAATGATAAAATTATATGAAATAGATGCATTTATGATAATGGCTTGATTTTTTTGGGGAAAAGATAAGGAGACTGCATGTGTACAAACACACTTTTATTGAGTAAATAGATGGATTGATGTATGAAATTTCATATATACATAAATGAAATGTCTAAGATTGGTCAGTATATTTTTTATTATTTTTTAAAATAATTTTACAAGTCAAGATAGATATAAAATTAGAAGTGCAAGTGTACAAACACAAATTTTTGACATTAACTTCATGAAAAACATTTTTTAACACAAATCATAGCCAATAATGAGTAGATTTTTCAGGTATAAGTTTTATAAAATTTCAATTAATAGCCAAAAATTTATAAAAGTATTTGTAATAATATGTATAAAATCCATAATGAGGTATGTTGTGTAGAATTTAAGTAATAATTATAATAAAATATTTTAACATTAAAAATATTATATATTCAAAAACTAAGCTTTCCCCTCTACAATCCCATATATATATATATATATATATATATATATAGCTATATAAAGTGTGAAATTAAAGTCACCATGTAAGATAAATAAGAATTTGACACAATGTCAAATGATATAACAAATAGATAAAGATAAATTTGGAGCACATGTCAAATCCAAATGAAAATGTAAGAACACCATGTATATTCTCATAAGTACTGATAGATTTGACCACACACATTATCTAGAACATCTAATAAGTATCTATGAAGTTGAATGCAAATTGTAGCTAATGTCTTATCTATCTTCAATGAAAACTGGGAAAATACTTCACATATAGTCTCCTCAATAGATAAGATAGGAATGCTTGATGGATCATGATAAGGAGGGATGTCAAGCAAGGGATGTTTAGAATAATACATGGGAGTGGAATATACAAGATATAAAGGGATCATTAGTGGGGAATGATCCATAAGTGAGGAACTCATAAGTGGAGAAGGATCCATAGGTTAGGGAAGGTCCACGAGTGAAAGACTCATAAGTGGAGGAACAAGCGGTGAAGAAGGGAACATAAGAGGGGATGGAACCAAAAGAGGTAAAACCATGGGAGGATAATAGGGAGATTTATTTCAATAATGTCTTATGGGAGGAATGGTAGAAGGTGTGGGAATAGTTAGAGGGTGATATTGAAGATGTTACTAAAGCATGCAACAATGATTGGTATGATGGGTGCCACATTAGTGTCAGAGATAATATACCTCCCCATACTTAGGAATATACTTAGGTAGTACATTTTAGGGAGGTATAGCCTTATCTTAGGACTGGGGGCAAAAGGATGCAAAGTGTTAATATATTATCATAGATTATGACAATGTATGGATGAATGGTTATTTGTGCCATGAAAGTAATAGATATCCCTGTCAGTAATCTTGGTAGAGGTACTCACAAAAAGAGGTGTAACAAAATAAGGAGTTTGGGAAGGCTCATCAACCCATTTGGTGGGAAAAGGAGCCATCTATGGTAAAGGAAGCAAACAATCACTGAGAGAAGGTGGTGGTAGTGGAGAAGGGACTAGATTAGGCTTGATGGAAGGAATGATGAGATTAGAAGTAAGAATAGACTTAGATAAAGTGGAAGTAGGAATGGGATATGAAGTGGGATCTATTGAGGGAGGGGAGGTGTCTATAGAAGGTTGAAGGAGAGTTTCATGCATCTCAAAAATAATTAGGCTATAAGGGTCGTGGTACCTAGAAAAATGATAGGGACTAGTCATAGAATGATCCATAAGAATACTCCTATGAGGTTATTCAAAAATTGGAGGTGTTCACATCATCTCTACCTTATGATAAAGAGGAAAAATTCTGAAATTAGGAACTATATATGATGGAATATGGGAAGAGATAGTAAAAGGTTGAAGCAAGGAGGAATGATAATGAATAATCTTAGCATCACGAGCTTGAACAAGACCTCCTAAGAAGGGATAATATAAGGTATAAACATCATCATAATCAGGCATATGAAGATCAATGATGAGCTATGGAGGATATTGTCATTTGATGAGGTGTGATAAATAGAATGTCAAGTCTTAGTTAAGATAATGGGATGCCATCATAAGGAGGTTGATGAGAATGGGGTTACAAAGAAGTGAGAAGATGAGAGATGAGATGAGGTGAGTGATCAAAAGTTTTAATCTTGATATTGATCTCATTAGGCTCATCATCATCAAAATCTAAGAGGTTAGGAGGGATATTCCCAAATGAGTTTAGGATGACCATTATATCTTCTCAAGTGGAATTTATGGGAAAGTTAAATCATTGGGACTCACAAAATAGAACACTAGGCAATGGTTCAAGAGTAGGAATCTTGAAGAAACCATGGTCTTGGAATTGTTTTAAATTTTAAGGGTTAGTGTCACTTTGAATCTTATAGATAGCTCCATTGTGAGGAAATTTAATGCATTGGCAAGTAGAAGAGGAAAATAATCTTATACAATGAGTCTATAACCTACCAATAAAAATATTGTAAGATAGAGAAAAGTTAAATATCATCACCTTCACATGAATGGTGACATTTGAGATGGTAATGGGAAGCCACACACAACCTAAAGGAGGCATTTTCCATTGATCATCTCTATGACATGTGTTGTGTGTGGATTTGATATTACATTTAGAATATCTAAGGGTTTTGATAAAATTTAGAGAGGCAATACAGGTGTTGGAACCCTTATCAATCAAGGCATGCTTGCCTTAGATATCACCAATTTGGACACTAATTAATAGAGGAGGATCATATACATAAAGAAAAATCTCATTGGGGATCATGAAAGTGATGGGAAATTTGAGGGAAAGAGAAGTGTCCATTATTTCATCAACATGGATGGACATCTCTCCACATTTTTATAATATGCCATCTTTATATCCAGAAAAGGTGGCTTTGCATCTTGTTAGGGGAGGATGAAGGATGTTCATTTAAAACAAAAGTTACATAAGATTGTTATGATGATGTAGAGAGGTCCTCATAAGCTCAAGAAATGGGATTTGGGTTAGGATATTAATGAGTTATGTGATATGATCCCACTCATCATAACCCATAAGAAGATTGTTAGAAAGAGTTAAATAGTGTTGAAGGAGGCACTTGGAAGGAGGAGTAAAAGTACATTGGAATTTATGTTGATAAGTGTTAGAAGGTTTAGAAAAAGGATGTAAATTATGTTGAGAATATTAGGTAGTTGGTGTAGGTGTGGGTTGATAATTACTAGAATAAGTGTTGATAAAAGATTGAGTGTTATTGGTATTAGGTAAAAAAGATAGAGGGATGGTATAAATATAATGGGAAGTTTTATCCAAAGGAGTTAGAATTGGTTCATCAAAATTTATAAGGTTATCTTTCCCCAACTCATGTAGTGAGTTGGAGAAGAATCTTGGATAACATTAAATGTGTAAGATAATGGAGGTGTATAGACAGGTTTAGGATTAATTAAAACAACCACCCTTCACATATTGGTCATATTAACCACATTCTCTTCTAGATATGGGTCAATAAGACTATCTACATTATTGGTGGAGAGGGTGTGCTTTTCTTGGTTATCTTGGTGATTTGGAAGAGGATATTTATAGATGGTCAAATGAGCATTAGATTGATCTAATGCTTGAGATTTAGCATTAATTTCTTGGGATTTGAAAGCAATGTCATAATCTTGTTGGCATTTTTGAATGATATAATCACGGTCAAAATTGGGACCAAGAATAAAATACATAGCCAAATTATGAAGCTGCTTGTAGGTCTCATGAGATTGACCCCAACTAACATGAAACCAACAAAATTTATTGGGATCATACCAATATTTCATAGGACAAGTAGGATCAAGTTTTTATAGAAGAGGCCTATGTAGACATTTTAGTAATTTATCCAAGGATAAAGGTTTGTAAAAATTGATGTTATTAGGTGAAGTTAAATTAGGATTGGTAAATTGTTGAGAATGGGGAGCTAGTTCTAAAGATTGGTTAGGAATAACTTGAATAGTGTGAATGGTATCATAATATTTTGTGACACCATCATTGGTATCATGATGATTATTATTTTTAAGTAAGATACGAGTACCTGTGGAAGGTTGGGATGGATCAAATTAACACATAAGGAAATATTAACATTTAGCTTGGTCAATAGCCTCTTCTAGAGTATGTGGAGAGAGAGAGTCTAGACCTGATATTTCAACTTGGGAAAAAGAGCATTGGTAAAGAGATGGAAAAGGTTATCATTGGCCATGTTATGTTCATATTTATTGGAAAATATTTTCTACCTTTTAACAAAATCTTGGGAAATTTCATTTTCAAGTTACTTACAATTGATAAAATGGGCCAAGGTATTCTCAAGAAGATCACTAGTTTGGAACTCTTGGACTAGAGCATTTACTAAATCTTCAAAACTAGTAATATAATGAGTTTTAGGTTGGTTATACCATTCTAAAGTATCACTCATGAGGGTTTTAGCTAATCAAATGGTAGCAACAAAGGTATTTAATTTGACCCAGTATTGATATAAATTTCCAAATGTTTTTAGATGAAGAGTATGATTAGTTGATGTATTTTAAGAAATGGTAGGGGTGATACCTCCTATATTGATAATAGAAATTTGAGAGGTATGAGTCTCATTTTAAATATTCTTGATTGTCTTACTAATAAGAGGAGGTTATAGGATGAGATTACCATGGGAATCTTGAAGAGGAGGTGGGGAAATATTTTGATTATGCATGCCTCATGGCATTTGTTGAGGGTGGGTTTGAAGATGGATAAGGTGGTTTTGCATTCACATCATTTTATTTGTATTATGATATTGAAAATTATTCATTAGATTAAGCATTTTTAATAAAATTTGGTTGGTTTGAGTTACACTATTGGTATTGTTTAAAGCATTAGAATTGGAAGTAGTGGCTTGGGTACCACTATGAGTATTGGTAGGAGTTTGAGAAGAGATTTTAGAATGTGAGGCACTTGTGGAAATATTTGCTTATGTGTAAAAAGATGGATTAGTGAAGGGATGAGAAGAGGAATCACTAGAAGCATGATTACCATGGGTAGAAAATGATACACTAGTGGAAGAGTTAAGGAGAGTGGGTCTTGGATCACCTACCATGTTAGTGGAGTTACTAGGCATGGTGGTAGAATAAATCAAATAAGAAGAAGTCATGGTATGAGAAGGGGTCAAAATAGAGGGAAGAGGCTGAGAATAAAAGAAACTAGTATCCTTAAATCTATGTGAGAACATGGGAGAAGGTGAATGTGGCTCTTCAACTTGACCACTAATCATGAGATGGTAAATGGTAGAAGGATCCTTTTCTTGATGTTGAGGAAATTTAAAAATAAAGAAGATAATTTAGGGGTATACTCTAATTTAGGTTGATCTTCAAGTGAGAAGAGAGGATTAAAAAGTGAAGAGGAATGAGGAAGGGTCCCATAGTTTGTTCTATGAGTGTCTATATGATCATTAATCTCATCTAAGAGAGGAGCCCTAAGTTTCATATGGGAGACCCTATGAGGGTTGGTAAGCCTCATCATATCTATTGAATTAAACTCAATGTTGTCTTCAAAAAGGAAGTTAATAATGAGGGAGATAGACTAGATAAAGCTAATGAGATGAAAAATCAAGGAAATACAAAGTAGAGAAGAATACAAAGTTGATTGGGTTAACCTAGTACTAAAAATAGGGTATAAAAATTGAGAAAACAAGGATACAGATTCGATAGGGTCGACCTAGTTCTGTAACCTTGATAAAAAATAGGTAGAAAAAGATATAAATTTGATAGGGTTGACCTAGTACTATATATTGAGAAGCAAAAAAGAGTACTGTGTTGACAGGGTCAACCCAATAATATAGGTAGGGGAAATATATAGTCTATAAGAGACTATGTCCAAAAAAATGATTGTGTTCTAAAATATGAAAAAAATTACATGTAATTTTGAAAGCAAGAAATGAAAGGAAATAGACAATTAGTTGAGTCAATGAGGATGATCCAATTGAGGCACACAACACAAAAGCTTACACCAACACTAGCTAATGCAAGTTTTTACAATACAACATACAATTGAGCAAAGAATAAGTAGTCAACTTGGAAAGTAAATGCTAACTAAGTGGTTATCTTAGATGTTATTAGATTATTAGAGTATGATTTTAAGTGTGATGTGAAGTTGGTTATAAGTAATCTATAGATGGTTTAAGGATGTTTAGGGTGAAAGGGTCTATGTTGGCAATGGTACTGGCTTGGTATTAGATCCTACCCCCTAAAATCACACACCATAATGATAAGGGTGTCAGGTGCTTAGCCAATATATACCATTATCCATGTGTCTATACTTAGATAGAAAACCAAGTTGGCTTCCCCCTTGGTGATGAAATCCAAGTAGGTAAGCCTTGGGTAGACAATTATTTAAATGAATTTTAAAAGATTATGTGATTTGGTAGTGTGTGCATAAAAGATAAAAATAGTAAAACTAAATGGTATATTGAAAAACCACCTAATTAGACTATGTGATCTATTTTAAGCATGCAAGCAACTAAAAATGAAAGTGTGAGCTAATTACTAACATATAAGTGTTAATCCCAACATTGAAACATAGTACAATTTCAATTCATATGATAGTGTATGAAGATATTATAAAATAGATTTGAAAGGGTCACTAATATAATTTTGAAGGAAAGTTTTGTTTACAACCATGTTGACAATGTCAACCTAGTCTTCTAGATAGAAGACATGATACAAAACTAGGTTGATAGAGTGGACCTAGTTTTCTATATAAGGGTATTTTTAAAGATTATAAACTATGAAAAATAGAAATATAATGAGTAATATAAATGATAGAGAAAAAGAGAAAGGAACCCTGGTGGGTTAGAGGATGTAGAGGAAAGTGAGATTGCTATTGAAGTACCTTGATTTATATTTGCAAATTCTGCCAACTATGTTGACTGGGTTGACCTAGTTCTACAATTCCCTATTTGCTAAAGTCTTAAATAATACTATGCCAATAGTGTCAACCTAGTATGTTTTTGGAAGTCTATAAGTGTAATGTGTTGATAAGGTCAACCTAGTATCCTATCTAAAAGTTTGAAAGTGTACTATCTTGATAGATTCAACCTAGTAACATGTACGTGATGAAAAACCTACATAAACATAATAGAGTCATATTGATGTGATTGTGTGTTAAACATATGCATAAAATTTAGAAACTATACCAGTACTGTCAACCCAATATCACAAATATGGAAAAATAATAAATAAAATGATAAAATAATGAAAAATGTGAAATAAATCCTAGAAGGGTTAGATTCACATTAGATTTACCAGAATGTATGCTATCAAAAATACATCATGTCTATAAATCAATCCTAAATCAAAGAAGATAGATCATACTTACACTTTCAAATTAGATAATCAAGAATATGACCATTATAGGGATCCATTATACCTAATTAGGGGATCTCTTATCATAATAAACATGCTAAGGAGGGTTCCAAAGCATTCAATCAAGTACAATAATGTAAAAACCCTAACTAAGCCCTATGTTTTACATTCACTAAACTAATAACAAATAAATTAAATTCTAGTATAGTGCTCACCAAATCTTGTGGGACAAAGTGGGGGTTTATAATAATAAAATTAAACATGCATATAAGACATATACTCACATCAATGTATACAAAATCTTAATGCATGAAAGAGAAGTAAAAATGCATATCTATCTACTCTACAAAGGAGGAACAAAGCTAGGAATACATACCTTTGAAGATGAACCCACTGAGCTTCAATATTTTCATTGGCTAAGGTTATTTGCAAGAGGTTGTTGTGGTATGTAAGGATGAAAAGGATAAATCAACTCTAGGATACACAACCTATAAATGCATCCAAAAAACTTCTTCACAAGATAAGATCCATATTTCTAAATAAAGTACAAAACCCTAAGCTTTCTCCTTAAGTAGAATGATGGATAAGAAGATGTGAAATATCTCTTACTTATTATTTTATCTAAATAATGGTGAAATTATCTTGTATATATAGGTAGATTTAACCCTAAGGCCTTCTGAAAGTTTTGGTTGATAGGGTCAACCCAGTTGACCTAGTACAATTTTGGAAAAAATTCACTAGGTCACAAGATAGGTTGGCCAAGAGCCAACCTAGACCCTAAATTAATTTTACCTAAAATAGTACAGGGTCAACCTTGTTGACCTAGTATAGTAGACTATCAAAGGGGGCTTAAGGTGAGGAAAAGGGTGAAAAAAGGTTGGAAATTATTGAGGAGTGTACAATATAGAAGAATAAACTTAGGTAAATGGTTTTTATGAGATAACTATGTAGATAATAAGTGGAAAAAAGGATAACAATCCTATGAAGCACCAATGGTATGCCCTCCCCTTTTTTGATGTACCCCTTAAGGCATGCACTCAGAGAGATTGAGATTTGATGGGTTCCTACAAGATAGAGAGCATCAGTAATTGATATAATTTTTGAAAATATTATGTGTATAAAGGGAATGAGTGCTATATGTCCCCTATATATATCTAGAGTGATGGAAGGAACATAAAGTATATCATGGCAAGAGAGGTAGGTGGGGACTAGACTATAGACTTTATTTTATTGGTATGAATGGGTGACTCAAGGTAAATTAGAGGAGAATTTATTTTTGATTTATCATAATACAATATTCCCCCATGATGGAGGAGTACTCATTTACGATCCCTATATATCTATCTAGCTCTTCTCTTGATCTAGGTGTATCATATATTTCCTCACCTTATGATGGAGTACTAATTTTATGTATTCATGATGGACCAGAGGCACCTCTTAACCCTAATAGATAGATAGAGGATGGTTGCATCATAGTCAGACCCTCAAGTAGAGCATAAATGACAAAGGAGAACCCCATTACTAATAAAAGTTGAGGAGATTATAGCAAAATACAAGGATGAACCTACACATACTGCTACTCAAGTAGAGTCTAAATAAGAAGCACCTAAATTAGTGATTCTAGACATATGAGAGGATTATCTTGAGGTACAACCTATCAAAGAACCCATCCCCAAACCCAACAAGGAGTAGAACCCTAAATGCAATGAAGAATAAACTACTGATGAAAAATATATGAACATAGAAAGTCCAAAATCTTAAGAATTAGAAAGATGGGAAGACACCAACATAGAGGACCTTAACACCAATTCTAGCAAGAAACATGAGAAGAGTCATGAGATCATTGATTTAGAGCATGACCCCCCAAAAGGTAAGGAACTAATGTAGGAGGAAAAATAACAACAAAAACCAAATCAAGAACCTCCCATTCACATCATGTTCCAACAAGACACGCCTAATAAATGTTTATATTTGTGAAAATTTTCCTTGAGAATGAGTCCATGACACAAACCTAATGCGAGATGTCCTTAGATATGTAAGTATACCATGATGAAGAATGATTTGAAATTACAGGGGAGAGTACTGACATAAGCTTAAAAGTGGCATGTGTTATTGACATGCTTTAGATAATCACCATAATTTGATATCTAATGCAAGTGGATGTGATATTAATCAAGTTTTCACTAGAAATTTCTTGGAAAAATATTCTTAATAGCCATGATGTGGGCTACATCCATGCTAAACATCGATAAGTAAGTCATTCAACTATATAAAAATGAATTTGAATCAAGGTGTAAGATTGAGGTAGAAATTAAAAAACTCAAGTGCCAACTTGATGTGGTTGAGGTAGCACAACTTAAGACTTTAGGCCTTTGTCAAACAATTTTGAGAAGTGAACTAGTATTTACAAATGACCTTCCTATGATTGGTGAGGCCATACATAATATAGAGATACTCATGGAACTTATATTGAAGAAATGTAAGAACCAAGTGGATTCTAGACAATAAAATTTTTGGGCAACTAAATAGTTCACAGAGGCCATGGAGGTATGCAACAACTTTTTGAATCAACTAGGTGACACTATTCTCATTGAAAATGGGGTTTTGGTAAACCTAGCACAACTGGGTAAATGCTTTTAAGTGTGACTATTGCCTAAGAAATACCAACATTAGTAATTGGATGATAAATCCCTAAGCATCAAATATAGGGCCTAACATGTAAAATATTTCTAAGACACCGAAGCGATGGAAAAGAAAATAAGTGCCCAATGATAAGATCTGAATGCTAGTTTATTAATGATTTGAGGGTAAGTTTTGGACAAAGTTAGGTCCCTCGAGGATTACCACAAGGCTGCATCTTCCCAACTTGAAAATTTGACAACTCAAGCATATGGATTTTTTGAGTATCCTTAGGAAATGTTAGATTAAAAGGCCAAGTGGAATTTTTTAATACCACTATTTATATGATCTTAAACTAGTGGGAAAAAATTAGGCCCTAAGTAAAATAGGCAAATCCCACATTTTTGATAATTGAGGAAACTAAAACATAGTCTGGGATAAACTATTGTATTAGTATGGGGTAAAATGTTAGACCCAATTTTTATAATAAAATTTTTTAAGTATTTTGGTAACATGACATGAGAATGAAAGGGCATGAGAATAACATAGAGGACTTGGGTATGGATAAATGATGGCATGAAATAATATGGTATAGAAGAGTGAAATGTTAAAGAATAATGTGGAAGACATTGGCAAGGGAGGGTGAGTTGTGAAAGACAAGGAAACAAAGAATGAGGAACATAAGATACATGACTCATAGAAGTGCAAGGCTAATACAAGGGCATACTAAGTGGATCTGATTACAAATAAGTTCATAGGATCAACTTATATTAAAGAGAGAATGAATCTAGTACCAACCTATGAGAGAAGAGGAACATAAACACAAAGTTCCATCATAAAGAGGGTATATAAGGGCAGTTATTCCCAAGTCATTAGGAGTTCATTGTAATGGATTTACATGACTCATTTTTATTAATGGTAATTAATTAGTCATAATTTTTTATTAATGATAGAACTAAAGGTAAGGGGTATGCTTACTCATAAATACCCCTTAGCTTATTTAAGAAGGGCTTCTAGAAGTTGGGTTGGTTAGATTTGTTATAACTAGAGTTGATATTTTTGGATGTGAGGAATAGTGGTCAATATTAATATCTGAAGATATTATGTAATGAAAATATAACTTGGTAGCCTTATTAAATGAAATCAATATAACTAGTTCTTATTCACAAATTATGATGTATTGATCTCTATAGTGTTAAATTTAGTTTTATAGTAATAGTTATCTACATTGTATGGATTGCTAAAATGGATAACTCTATAATAATGATGATAGTGACAATGGATAAATATAGTAACTCAAACACCTAAGTAATATATAACTTAACTAAACACCATCACACAATAGAATTGATGAGGACCTGTCCTTGTTATGTGCTTAGGGTGAGCACGTGAGGTTACCCCTTGCATTATATGCTAATGCACAAGATTTTTGGAACCCTTTTTCTAATGGGAATGTAACTAATACTTAATAATGTGAAGCTAAGGAAAATGACTCAATAATTTGTCCGTGCTTAATTCCTAAGTATTGTATCCTTAGAAAAATGATGTTTTACCTCTAAATGGAAAATCATAATATGACATTTTGGAAATTGAATGTTGGCTTTGTTAAGTATAACCTTAAAAATATATGGAATATGATCATTCAATAGTGTATTTAAGGATAATACCATGAGATTTTAAAACCTTTATCCCATACCTGTATGTTAATTCAACTTGGATAGTGAAAACTAAGCTCATGTTAAGTAATTGAATACTATTGGGATGGGTAGTACTCTAAATATAGATGATGTATCCTTTATCAAGCATTTATATAGGCATAAAAACACTTTATAAGGTTAATATTTTGATAAAACATGGTTTTGATCATATTTTTAGGGAATAGCTTGGATTAGCAATACAATTATGTTTGTTATACGTAAACCTCATTATTGAGATTAATATTAGGCCATAGTTTGGACTCATAATTACTAAAAAAGTTATCTATCCCTATACACATAAAAATGGGTAAATGAGATTTGGATATTATGAGACTATTTTATTGCATGGATTAGTATGTTAAAGTATATTATTGCATGGAGTAGTATCTTAACTATTTTATTGCATGGAGTGGCATGTTAACTATTTTACCATCTCGAGTATTATGTTAACTATTTTATTACATGGAATGGTATGTTAACTATTTTACCACGTGGAGTGATAAGTTAGCTATTTTAATGCATGGAGTAGTATAATAAATTATTTATACTCTATGGTATTTATATGTGATAAAAAATTCATCATGTCTATAAATCAATCATGGCTAATAGAAGATAGAGCATACCTACACTTTTGATTGGGAATACATTTTATAAGTGGGAGCATGACCAATATGGGGATCCACTAGACCCAATTAAGGGGCCACTTATCACAATACACTATTCTAAGGAGGGTTCCAAAACCTCCAGTCTAACACAATCATGCAATAACCCTAAGGGGGTCCTAGGTTTTAATATTTCACCTATGATAATAATAAGAAAGTAAATCTAATCTAGTGCTCACCAAAGCTTGTGGCACAACATGAGGGGTTAGTAAATAATAAAAACATGTATAATAACATATTAATTAATTTATGTATGAGTAATACCCATGGAATATGAAGAGTAATATTATTGGAAGCCAATACTTATGCTACTTCTATCTACTAAAGAAAAGGGTAAAGTTAGTAAATACTTACATGAATGTGAAACCATCAAGACTCAATCTCTACCTTGGACAATGGGGCTTTGTAAGAGGTTGTTTTGGTTTTTAAGGATCACTAAGAAAGGCCAAATCATTTAATATTTATCCACAAGACTAGATTCTCTAAGTAGAAACCCTAAGCTAAGATTCCTCAAGTACAATAGTGGAAGAGCATATTGTAAAGAAGTATGAGTGAATAATAAATATTTATTGCATATTGAAATGATGATGAAATGATATTGTATTTATAGGTGGATCTTTCCTTAAACCCTTCTAAAAATTTCAGTCAATGGGGTTGACCTAGTCGACCCTATACAATTCTAGATAATTATTCACTAGGTCATTAGTTAGGTCAGCTAAAGTTTAACTAGTTCCTAGGTGAAAAATACCCCAAAATTATACAGTGTCAACCTAGTCAACATAGTATAGCCAACTAACAAAAAGGTACTAAGGTGAGGAAAAGAGGGATGGAAAGAGAAAAAAGACTGGAGGAGTGTGTAATAGAGGAGTAATAACTTAGGGAATGGTCTTAAGAGCTGGTTGGATTGGAAATAATGTGGTAATGAGGGACACAAATCCTATAAAGCACCAATGGTTTTCCCACCCCTTTCACAGTACACCCTTTAAGGCATGCACTCAGAGAGATTGAGTCTTGATGGGTTTTTTCAAGATGTAAAACATTAGTATTTGATAAAATTTGAAAATATTATGTGTATACATATACCCCACTTGAAGCTCATCACATATCACTAAGGTGAAATAGGGGATGGTACTTTGAGAAAGAAAATAAGAATACATAATGCTGATGGTAAAGAAAAAGTTTTAGTACTTTAAAGCATACAATAATTTAAAGTAAATGATGGAAAGGTAAATGACTAAAAAGGAAATAAATAAAAAAGTAAATGTGATGCATACCTTGACTTACCTTTATTTTTGGATGGTTGTTTACTATGTTGTTAATTTTGATTGTGTAGGGCATAAAGACTGCTTTCAATAAACCTAAAAATCCAAAACTAAAGAACAAAGATAAATAAATGTAAGAAAGCCAAGATAACTGGTGCTATGAGGATGGGACATACTTGGAAATTTAGCAAGTCGAGGTGACAAGTGATATGTTAGACCAAATGACCAAGTTAAAAGATAAGAGTAAATTAGGTAACCAGAAATCTAAGGCTACTAAAGACCAAAAAACTCAAACAAGTAAACCTTAAGTGAGAAAGGCAAACTCACCAAGTCAAACCAAGGATACATGTGTAAAAGAATGGTAATCAAATAGTGATATAAAATAAGTAATAAAAATGGTAAAACAACATTGATGAGTGAGCAGTAACAATACTTACCTTACTCAATAGTGTAAAAAGGTGCATAAAAGGGAAAACAACATTGATGAGTGATAAGTAACAATACAACCTCACTTAACAATGGAAAAAGGTATGAACTCAAGTGTCCATAATAGTAGGATAGTAAAACAAATGGTAAATGGTAAAAGTAAAGTAAAATAAGTATAGAAATGGAAATGTATGGTATAAATAAAGTAATCCATAGTTACTCATACATGTTGTTTCAATTTAAGGATAGATAAAATTGAAACAAAGTAGTGCTAGCATGTTTTTAAGAAGTGAATAAGGAATTAGAGAAGAGAGAAAATAGATTTGGAATCATAATTTTCCTATCAATGGGGGAAATGAAATGGGTGGAGGGGAGAATGAAGGAAAAACCAAGGTAGAGAAACTCTTTATTGAAGTCAATACACTCAAATTAGGTTTGTCAAAACAAGAGGACTTTTGACCTTAAGGACTCTCAATAACTTCTCTTAGCCACATAATTCTTAGGTAAAAAAATGTAGTATGTAGATAATCCCATGAAGGCTATATGCATGAAAATTAAAATAGACCTACCTTCCCACAATGTTTTCTTAGTTCCTCAGGACCCTTACAGAGCCATCAGTCTACTATGAATATGGGGTACTTGCATGAGAAAAGTAGGTAGCACCATAGAGTTTGTTGAATTTCCCTATTCCAAACTACTGGCGTACTACACCCTAATGGACCTCAACTCTATTGTGAGGCCAACTATGGAGTTTGAGATTTTATTAGAGATAGAACATATGCTTGTAATCATATCTTTTGGTGTGAATTTGACTTTTGAGATTTGTATGTTGCATTTTGTATATCATTACCTTTTATTGAAAATGATTTAGCTTTTAAATTTCTTGATGGCTTTTTCTATTCCTCCTCTATATATATTTGGGAAACCAAACATGAATGTTAAAAATGAATTTCATTTGAATACTTAGGACTTGGTTTCTAAGCAATAAATTCAAAGAGCATGGGGTCTAAGAGTCTCATAAATCTAGGTGAAATAAAAGTACTATCTTGAATTTGACCTTGTTTTATCTAATGTGGAGTGAAAGGAAAGGAAATCAAGAAGAATGACAAATGGAATAATTTGAATTACTTAAAATCAAAAAAAAATGTGATAAAGGGTAAAAAGGGATACAATGATAGTAAAGTGTGATTCCTTATCATAAGAATGAGGGAAATGGAGGAAAACATGCTAACATAGATTGTTGTGCAAATTCCATCGATCAAAAGAAGCAAAAGCTAGAGCTAAGAGCAATGATAAAAAACAAATTCTAAAAAAGGAATGACAAGATGGTAATTTTATGAGGAAGGTTAGGTATTATGCATGGTCTTACACTACAAATCATAAAAGAGAAACCCATGAGGGTACCAAAAATCATGTGAAAAGTAAATAGAATAAGAAATATGGTATTTTTTGAGGAAGGCTAGGTCCTATCCATGGTCTTACAATGCAACTCACAAAAGAGAAATCCAAGGGATGCCAAAAACAAAAAAAGAGTGTAAAAAGAGTATGAAAATAAAGAAGACTATGGTACATCATAAGGAAGATCAGGTCCTATCCATGGTTTTACAATGCAAATCATGAGAGAAAGGGGAAACTAAAAGATTAAAAAGGAAGGACTAATGGTTTGTAATAAGAGAGAACTACTATAGAGGGAGAGACCCATGTAAGTAACCTAAAAAAAGTGTTAGATAGATGTAGATAGAAAGAATGAAAATAAGGAAATGTTTAGGTAAATAAAATTTTAAGTAACTGTGCATTTGTGGGATCTTTAAAAACATGGCCTTCATTGGTTTGAAGGTAGTAGATGCTTGGAAAAAGAATATCTTTGACTAAATAGGGACCCCACTATTTTTGGGCATATTTACTTTATTTATCATGGGTGTAGTATAATTTAAGGATAAGATCACCAATATTAAATGTGAAAAATTTACCATGTTTATTATGTTATTTGGCAATACGAGCCTTGTATTGGTTGTTATGTTACAAAGTAGAAAGATGACGTTCATCAAGGAGATCAAGGGAATGAAGGTGAGCTTCACAAAATTCTTCATCAAGAATGATACCATGAAGAGTTATATAGAGAGAAGGAAGCTCAATTTTCAAAGGAATAACTGACTCAGAACCATAGACTAGAGAGAATGGCATTGCCCTAGTGGTAGTACGTATGCTAGTCTGATAGGCCATAAGATTAGGGTAAAGATGAATATGCCAATCCATGCAGGTTTCATGAATTATCTTTTGAAAATTTTTGTTGAGAATATTTTTAATGGCCTCATCTTGACCATTTCATTGTGGATGATAAGTATCATGGAAAATTTGTGATTGATCTTGAATTTAGCATAAAGTTGTTTAACAAGTTTATTTTTAAAGTTACCACCATTATCTAAAATGATAAAATGAGGAACACCAAAATGGTAAATGATTTGGTTAAGAACAAATTTGGAAATAGTAGGAATAGTGACATTAATAAGGGGCATGGCTTCAACCCACTTGGTAAAATATTCAATAGTGGTAATGACAAAAACATGCCCATCTTGGGAATGAAGTAATTTGACAATGAGATCAAATCCCCTCATAAGAAATGGCCAAGGAGATTCAATGGTTTGAATCTCATCTAGAGGTGAATGAATTAGATCATGATGAAGTTGAAAAGTAGTACACTTTTTAGCATATTTTATTGCATCCTTTTCAAGAGTAGGCCAAAAGTAACCCATATGTAAACATTTGTGTGCTATAACATGTCTGCTACAATGGCCACTATAAATGCCCCCATGGGATTATTCAATAAGAGGAAGGACCTCATCTTGTATAATACAATGGAGTAAGGTACCTTTAGAATTATGATAATAAATGATGTTGTGTTGAAATACATACTTGAAAGATTTTTTATGAATGGGTGTCTTTTCATGAGAGTCTAAGTTAGGAGGATAAGTTTGGTGTTCTAAGAATTGAATAATATCTTGATGCTATAGGATTTATCAAATGGTAAAAACCTTGATGTGGTAAATAAGTGAGTCAGGTGGTTAAGGAGAAGATGGAAATTTTATTATTTATATAATAAAAGTGGGATAAAAATAACTTAGTGTGGATGAAAGAGAGATGCTGAAGAGGCAAGAGAATCAATAATAGAATTTTGATCTCTAGGAATAGGCTCAATAATGAAAGAAATGAAATCCTTAGAAAGAGTGGTTGTAATTTGATGATATGTAAGGAGGTTTTTGATTTTGGATTGATAATAACCATTGAATTGGAAGAAAATATCTAAGAATCACTTAAAGCATGCAAATATTGAAAGTCTAAATCAAGAGAAACTCTCATGCCTAAGATGAGAGCTTCATATTTAGCCATATTATTAGTAACATAAAATGTGAAATGAAAAGATAAAGGAATGATTTTAACAATAGGACTTGTGAGAATGAAACCTTCCCCAACTCCTTGAAGGCATTTATCACCATCAAAGTGAAGAGTCTAAGTATCCTCGTGCAAGTCAACATTAATTTTGGGAAGCTCCTCGATAACTACTTTAGGTTTAGTAGTATCAAAGGGGATATAGGATTAATCAAGATTATTTGGTTCAAGATCAATGTTAAAGTTATGAAAGTAATATTTGAGAGAAATATCTTGATTAAGACCTTTAATATAGAGAATATTTTCATTTGGAAGACTATCTTGAAGGGGAAAAGTAGCTAGTATAGGAGTTGTGATAAGTTAATAAGATATGACTTACCTTTTGGTATATTTTTGAGTGATGATGAAAAGATAAAATTACATAAGAAGGACCATTCATTTTCAAATTCTATCTCTAGGAAGAAAGGCTTTGGAGAAGAAGTGACGAATGGGGTCAGAATGAATGATGACATAAGTAGTTTGATAAAGCATGCAATAACAAAGCTTTCAAACTATGAAATAGATGGTGAGGCAATCAAGTTAAATTTTGGTGTAACATGTCTCATAATCGATGAGGCCTAAAATAATATAATATATAACATACTCTCTTCTAGTATCATCATGTTGGGCAAGCATTACCCCAACTAAAATAGGTGTCGAAGAAGTATATGGAATCGAGGGCCTATCATTGGAAGGAGGATGAAGTGTAGGTGGGTGAAGTAATGACTCTTTCATGTTATCAAAGGATTTTTGACAATATTCCATCCATTCTAAAGTAGTACCTTTCTTGAGAAGAGAATTGATGGAGTGTATGTGATAAGCCATTTTGGGGAAAAATCATCTAATTTCCCTAAGTTTACCTAAATAAGTATGAATATGAGTAATAGATCAAAGAATGGGTATGTTGATGATAGAAATAATCTTAGTGGGCTCAACATTGATGTCATGGAGAGAGACTAGGAATCTTAACAATTATCTAGATGTTACACCAAAGACACATTTATAAGGATCAAGTCTAACTTGATATTTGAGAAGATGATCAAAGATGATAACAAGATTTGATAGATGAGTCATACAATTTTTGGATTTATCAATTAGGTCATCCATTAATGAAATATGTGAGTCATTCCTCATTAATAAGTAGATTCGACATTTAATAGGCCAAAGGGTATTTTGACATAGCAATAGGTACCCTATTCTATGGTGAAAGTGGTCTTATATTAGTCCTTAGGGGCAATGTGAATCTAATTGTAGCCTAGGAAGCCATCCATAAGCTATAACATTTCATAAATATCTATGGAATTCATGATGGCATATATCAAAGGTAAAGGGAAATTGTCCTTAGGACAAGTGACATTAATATTTTAAAAATCAATACAAATACAAATGACTAGTGACTTTTTTCGCAATGGGAATAATGTTAGAAACCCATTTGGAATAGTCCACTAGTTTAATAACTTTAACATTAAGTAATTTGATGGTTTCCCTATTGACATAAGGTAGAAATCTCAGGTATAAATTTCCTTTGATTTTGATGTATAGGTTTAACATCAAGATAAGTAATGATAGGGTCAATACCAGGCATGTCCTCATAGGACCAAGAAAAAATGTCACAATACTTATAAAAAAATAAGCTAAAGTTATCATGTTCAAGAGGTGAGAGTTCATGAAAGACATTAATTGGTTAAGGATAAGATGGAGTACCATATTAAATATGAGTGGTTTCTTTGATAAGCATGGAATTGCTATCTTAAAAATGGTATGGTACATTAAGTAAAGAAGATATTGGATTATCTTTGGGATCAATGATAGAAATGAAGTTGTTGAAACAAGGGGTTTTAGTTTTAAAATTTCCAAGTTTATGATGTTGTCAAGGAAGTTGAGGTTCTCGAGCATGAAGTATTTCAAGAATAGTTTCATCACTAGGCAAGGTGGGAAGAGGAACATAATACCCAACATCTACTTCAAGATATATAATTTTATTACCATGGGGATCATACTCAAAATGTATTTGATAGACATCAGTTACCTTGGCATCGAGTGTAATCTTGGGAGTAGGAGAAGTAGATGGATTAGATGGGATTGGAGTGTTAGTGGGTTCGGTGATAGGGGAAAAATCAAAGGAAATGATTGGATCAAAAGGTAGTAAAGGAGATGTTGAATTTTTTTGGAGATTCGGAAGGTATAATTTGATCTACCACCAAATGGGTATCAAGAAGAGGAGAATTGATAGGAAGCACATGACCCTCAGGATCTAAGTCATGATCCATAGAAATGGCATGGCCATCTTGATTAAAAGCATGAATTTGAGCTAAGGTTTTATAAAAATTCTTTACATCCAAGTCTTGAGATTGATATTGGGCCATTATATAGTTATGATCATATGTTGGATAAATTATATAGGCTTGAGAGTCAGGTGGAGTTTCAGAAGGTGAATTCCCTATATTACTGAATGTATGAGGAGACATGATGAGAGGATCTTGAAATAATTTTTCCACTCTAAAATCATTTAAATTAAAGGCATATTTGGTTAAATAAGGATCTTGAGCATTGCATGGAGGGGGAAAATTGGTAATATCATCAATAAGAGGAATAGTATGGTCTCTTGGTAATAAAGAAGAAGGAAGCCACTAAAAAATGTAGGGAGGTAGCTTGGTAGTATTACAATCATATTGTAAATAATTGGGTTCATCATCATCGAAATATGCAAGATTAACTTGTAAATCAAGATTCATATTGATGAACTTGGGTAAAGGAGCACTATTGATCTTAAGAATTGTAGGAATACAATATTGGGATTTGGGATTAGGACGCTGAATACTCCATAGGTTAGGATCAACTTCATGTTTTTATCATTTTCCATTATGTAAGAATTTAATGCATTGGATATTAGAAGAAGTAATAGCCCTCATTAAATGAGTCCATGGGCAACCAAGGAGAATTTTATAAGATAAGGGTAAATCAAGGACCATAAGCTTAGTTTGAACTATTTCAGAACTGATGGTTAATGGAATCCAAATGCAACCAAGTGGATTTTGATTTGTCTTATCAAAAACATGATAAGTAAGATGAGTTTATTTGATATGGTCCTTGTTATAACCAAGTTTTTAGATTAGCCACAAAGATGTCACATTAATACCATAGCCTTTATCAACTATAAATTTATGATGAGGGTGGTATTAATGTCTATTTTAATTAAAAGTGGTGGATCATCATCACAAAAAATAATTTCTTCATTAATCATGTCTTCTTTAAGAAATTAAATGGAAGGCTTAGAAGAACATATAGTTTCAATGGTATTGAAATTTTTAGGTTTAGAATTAATAGAAGGTGGTTCTTCATCTTTAAAAGGTGGATCTTCAATTTCTTGGAGTTTTTGCATAAGGAAATTACGATGATAGGGTGAGGTATGAACTAAATCCATAAGAGGAATATTACAAGTTATATATTTGAGTTCTTTGAGGAATTTCCAATGAGATTTAGAAGAACTAGAATGAGGTTCAAGATTTAAATTAGATTTGGAAGAAACAAAATGTGGTTGGAGGATTGAAAGGAGGAGGTGGTTCCTCATGGGCTTCCAATGAAATATTAGTGGTGGTAACATCTTTAAGAAGTTGTTCTTATATAGATGGCTTCTTAGGCTTGGTAACATGATCTTTGTGATCCATCTTGTGATGATATTTAACCTTTACAGTGTTAATATATTGAGAATTATTATAATATTGGTCATAATTAGCATCAATGGCACAAACATCCTTGGTATTAGGTTGACTATTGGAAAAATATTTTTGGTTATTTGAAGTAGAAGATTTAGAACATGTCATTTTTGAGAAGCATGGTGTACACTTGATGATGAAGGTTGATCATGGATTCATGATTAAATGAATCAAAAAGCATATATGAAATAATAAGTTTAGTAATCCCTCTAAAATACTCATGGGAATGACCAATGTTGGCATGGAACCAAAAAAATAGATTAGGGTCATACCACTTGGAAGGATTATTAGGATAAATGAAAGGTTTAGAGGGTGGTAAAAACTATTTAATTTTATAAACTGAGAGAGGTGTGTGAGAAGGCAAAGGAATATCAGTTTTAATAACTCCAGGCTTGGTTTACAGATTATTACTAGTGATAGTATTGGTATATTATTGAAAATATCCTTTTATAAGTTTAGGATTAGGTTTAAATTACTTCATGAGAAAGTCTTGACGTTTAGCTTGGTCAAGAGATTCATTAAGTGTTTTGGGAGCAAAGGTTCGAACCTTATATTGAAGAGAAGGAGTCAATGCAGTGACAAAGAGTTTGAATAGATTATCATTAGTCATGTTATGGTTGTTTTTTTGGGCCAATGATTTCAATCTTTTGATAAAGTCATGAGATGATTCAGTGGGAGATTGCTTAGCATTTTGAAGTGGCTAAGACAATTTTTTCGAAGATCACTATGTTGAAACTCTTTAATTAATAGATTAAAGAAATATTAAAGTTGTCAAATAGAATTTTGGGGTAATTTGTTATACCATTATAATAAATTTTCAATGAATGCTTTGACTAAGATTTTAGTTGTGGTGAAGGTGTTAGTTTAGATCCACTCTTTGTAAATATTGCCAAAGGCTTTAAGAAATGAGGTAGGGTCTTTAGTCCCATCATATTTGATAGTTGGAGATATGTTTCCAATATAAATGGATATAATAAATGGGAATAAAGCCTCATTTTGAATAGTTTTAAGCATCTTGTTATTCATTATGGGTTAAGGAATAACATTGCTTGAGGCATCTCTAAGAGGTGGAGGAATGTAATTGGGATTAACTTGAGGATGAATAGTTGGAGGTTGATTAGCCATATTAATCAAATGTTTTTGAAGTTGTATCATTTTATTAGTGTTAGAGTTTTGTATTATTTTCCTTTTATGGATAGCTTAGGCAAGAAGTTGAGTTGTATCAGGAGGTGGGTTGGTGTTGGTAGGAGCACTCCCTGAATTGGTATTAGGGGAGGGTTAATAGAGGATGAATTATGAGTGGGATTATTGATTAAATTCATATAAAGCACTCCCAAATTAGTTTTAAAATTTTGGAGATGAGAAGTAACTTGGTAGGTATAGAAAGGATCAAACCCATCAACTTCATCTTGAGGTGTGATTTACACCATGTTACAGGTCATAGATGAAGAAGGGGAAGAGGTGCCCCAAGAGTGATGGTGATATTTGGGGGAAAAGAGAGGGAGAAATAAACATCCCATATAGTATCTAAATGGAATCAAGATATCCAAGAAGATTCTAATAGGATATTTCATTATGACTAGAAATAAATGAACAAAATGCTAATGAGGAAAGACAATGAACTAGATTGATAAATAAAGAAGGTGATAAATAGTACATGGTAGACCTACCATATAAAATAGGTCTTGAAAATAGTATAGGTTCAATTGGGTCAACCTATTAGAGTAAATAGAGGCTAGAAAAAATATAGGGTCAACTGGGTCGACCCAGGACAACAAGTAGGGAAAATTAGAAAGGCTATAACAGATTATGTCAACTAAAATGACTATATATTGAAAATAATTTTTTAAGTACAGGTATGAATTGAAGGGAAAAAAATAATCAATTGGATTAATTAGGGTGATCTAATTGAGACATAAAATACAAAACCTTGCACCAATGTTGGCTAATGTAAGTTTTTATAATAAAAAATATAATTGAGCAAAGAGAAATCAATCAACTTGGAAAGTAAAAGCTAACTATTTGGTAAACCTAAATGTTTATTAGATTATTATGATATAATTTTAAAAGTGATGGGAATTTAGATGTAAGCGAATAACTAAAAATAAATCTAAGGATAGTTTCATGATGTTTGGGCTGAAAGGGATATGTATTGGTAATGGTATAGGTTTAATATTGGGGACTACCCCCTCACTTCACACACCATAATGATAAGGGTGTTGGGTGCTTATCCATAATATACAATTAACCACATATTTATACTTGGCTATAAAACCAAGTCGACATCCCACTTGGTGATGAAATCCAAGTGGGTTGGCCTTGGGTAGATAATTGTTAAAGTGCTTGTTAATATTTTATGATTTGGTCATGTGTGCATAAAATAGAAAATAGCAAAACTAAATGGTAAATTAAAAAACACCTAATTATACTATGTTATCTATTCTAAGCATGCAAGTAACAAGAATTGAAAGTGTGAGTTAATTACTAGCATATAAGGGTTGATTCCAACTTTGAAACATAGTACAATATCGATGCAATTGATAGTGTATGCATAGAATACATAACAAGGTCGATAGTGTCACATTTGTACTACACAAGAAAGGTTTGAGAATGAATAGGGTTGATAGAGTTAGCCTAGTTATCTAGACAACACATATAATATAGAACTAGGTCAATAGAGTCAATGTAGTTGACTGTACAAGGGAAATTTTAAAGATTACAAACTATGAAAGGAAAGACTGTAAGGAAAGAGAGAAAGGATAGAAAGGAAACTTGGTGATTTTGAAGATGAAAAGAAGTGAGATTACTTTCAAATAAACTTGAAAAATGTTTTCAAATCCTACTAACAAGGTTGACTGGGTTGATCTAGATTTGTAGGAGCCTATTACTGAGTGCCTGAACTATACAAGGTTGATTGGGTTGACCTAGTATGCTGAACAAGATGTCTAAAAATGTATAGGGTTGACTAGGTCAACCTAGTATTTTGAAATTGATGTAAAAAAAATTATAAAACCAAATTGGATCGATTGATTCAATCCAGTATCCTATACCTAAAAACTTGTGCACATAAATTAGAACTGGGTCAATGCAGTCAACCTAGTATGGAAAATATATGATAAAAATAATGAAATAGTGAATAAATATTGAAAGGGATAGATTCATTTTGGGTTCACAAAAATTTATGTGATAAAAAATGCATCATGTTTATAAATCAATCCTAGCTCAAAGAAGATAGAGCATACCTATACTTCAATTAAAAATACATTTATTAAGTAGGAACATGACCAATATGTGGATCCACTAGACCTGATTAGGGGGTTCACTTATCAAAATACACTATGATAATGAGGGTTCCAAAGCCTCTAATTTAACAAAATCATGTAATAACCCTAAGGTGGTCTTAGGTTTTAATATTTCAGATATCATAATAACAAGAAAGTAAATCTAATCTAGTTCTCACCAAAGCTTGTGGCATAACATGAGGGGTTAGTAAAAAATCACATCATGTATAAGAAAATGTCAATTAAGCTATGTATGAGCAATACCCTGATAAATGAAATATGAAGAGTAATATTATTGGAAGCCAATACTTATGCTACTTTTATCTATTAAAGAGAGGAGTAAATTTAGAAAATACTTACCTAAATGTGAACCCATTGAGACTCAATATAACCCTTGGCCAATGGGGATTTGAAAGAGGTTATTTTGGTTTGTAAGGATCACTAATAAATGAAAAAACATCCAAGACTTATCTACAAGACTAGATTCTCCAAGTAGAAACCCTAAGCTAAGACTCCTCAAGTAGAATGGTGGAAGAGCAGATTGTAAAGAAATATGAGTGGATAATAAATATTGATTGCATATTGAAATAATGATGAAATGATCTTGTATTTATAGGTAGATCTTTCTCTAAACCCTTATGAAAATATTGGCCAACAGGGTCGACCTAGTCAACCTTGTACAATTATAGATAATTATTCACTAGGTCAACCAAAGGTCAATTAGTTCCTAAGTGAAAAATACCTTGAAACTGTATCGAGCTAACCTAGTCAACCTAGTATAGTTGAATAACAAAAAGGTACTAAAGTGAGGAAAAGAGGGATGGAAAGAGGAAAAAGACAAGAGGAGTAATAACTTAGGAAATGGTTTTAAGATCTGGTTGGATTAGAAATAATGTGGAAATAAGGGACAACAATCATATGAAGCACCAATGGTCTACCCACCACTTTCTCACTGCACCCTTTAAGGCATGAACTTAGAGAGATTGAGTCTTGATGGGTTCTTGCAAGATGTAAAGCATCAATATTTTATAAAAGTTAAAAATATTGTGTCTAAAATATTCTCTCTACATATTGATTGTCTTTATCTAGCACCTTCATGGAAGGGATGGGCCACTCTCAATAGATAAGAGGAATGTTGGGGATCAAAAAAGATCTATGGTTGGAGGAAAATCCTTCAATGATGCTCTCCCTCTTTGTATCTACATAGTCTATTTTTGACATCAAGTGTTCCCTTGATTATCTCTATTCATGTGAAGGAAATACGTATTAGATGCTATATGCATTTTATTTGTTTATTTTAAAAGGATGTAATGAATAATGTAAAATTGTTGATTATTAAATTTTTAGGACTTTGAAAACTAGAATAAAGACACAATGTCATGCTAAAATTAGAATAGATTATATATTCATAGTATTTAATTTTATCTATTGTATTATTGTAAGCAATATAATTATTTAATGAAGAAAATTGGATTCATGTGGTCATCATCATATGTTGTATTTAATGTAAAATAATTAATTCAAAAAATGTTATTTCCTTATTATAAATATGGATAGTGTCATAATTAATGAAGGATAATTAATTTGTGAGTATGTAGTTGTTGGATTATCAATAGTCTAGATCTAATGATGTTATTAATAATAAATTGAACCAATTGCATTTAATTTCTAATATCTTATTTATTAATTCATTCAAAGTAAAAAATGAGGTACATTCAATGTAAAATTATTGACAAGATGCAACTAAGAGATCTCTAAATGATGTAAATCCTTTTCCCTAGTTCATATATGTTGAAATTTGGTTTATGGACATCTATAATTTTATATTTTATGAGTGGAGTAGTATTATACTAGAATACATATTATGCATAAATACACTTAAGATTGAATGTATGAGCAATTGTCAGAGGTTATTAAACTTTGCCTTTATGATATGTTGTATAATTATAATCACTTACTACTCTCTAAAACTTAGAATGCCTATTTGGATTATAATGAGCTAAGAAACCTTTAAGAAGGTGAATTCTGTTTTATATATATAAATTTTGGTATGTTTTCTTGGTATTTTACTAGATGGGTTTTACATTATGGTATTAGAGCTCTAGATTCAAGACTCGATTTAATGTGCTCATTTTTAGTTTTAAGGTACATATTATTGGGAGAAAATGTTATCAAATATACACTAATGACATTAAAATTTTTATATACCTTATATTAAAGGACTAATCTATGTACAAGGAAACATAGTGAAAACAAGACTTAAATTACAACCCTTAGTCCTTGAAGAAAGTCTTGAATCAATTAGATTCTAATTAAAAAAATATGGGCTTGGTTTGCTTTAGAAACTGTGTAACAAGGTATTTTGGTGTGTTTAACATAATGATAAAGGAGGTGGATTATAAAAAATAAAAGGTAGAATATTTATATATCTAGGTGAATTAGAATCACTAATCATGTGGAGTGATGAAGATTGATAGCTGATCTTAGGATTTTTTCTTGAATTTAGAAAAAAGGGAATATTAAAAATTATTGAAACATGTTGTAGGAAGTGTGAGTAAGATATCACCTTACATAGGTGGTATGGAATGTTTATGTGGTATGTTAACCTATGTACACTATATGGAGATCATGAGGTTTGGTAGACTTAAGGGGTGAGTGATGAACTAGGAATGTGAGTACTAAATGATGGGATAAATTCTAGTTAGTCTCTCAATGACTCAACAATTAATGAATTTAGATATGACAAGGGGAACTTGTCAAATTAGAATTATGGCCACAAGAATGTATACCTAGGTATTTTTATTCCTTAATTTTTATTTACATTATAAATTAACATTTCTAATTTTTATTCATTATCACACTTATCAGGAGCTACGTGGAATAGTGATAATATTGACTTATGCACACTATCATTTTGTATATTTTACGACACCTTTCATGGGAAAGGGTAATTGAGCTTTGGGTAGGAGAAATGAGATAGAGATATGAGATTCTTCATGGAACTCTCCTTATCCATTTTTTGGCTTTAGTGATGATCTCATATGTTTTGATGCTTTTAATAAGGGAAAAATTTGTTGAGTATTTTTAATTTATATAAAAATATTGTAATAAAGGAAAAATCAAATCAATTATTGTGAAGGAAGGGAAATATTTTTTAATAATTAAACTATAAGTGATAATTTTAGCTTAAAGACAAATCTAAATGTCATTGGTTTCTATTGGTGGGAAGTTAAATGGAAAGGATGCATCCAAAATTTGAAAATTTATGTTCTAAAGGTACTACCTAATAAATAGTATAGCTGAAAAACTATAAGAAAGTCCTCTAATTATTTTATATTTGTTTTTATAATCAATATCAAGTTGAATAAACCATTAGGATGATGTATTTTTTAAGGGGAAGGATGTAGCATCCCTTTTTCCCATGCCAAGATTTAGGGCACTTGTCAATGATTAAGCATTATGAAACATAATTAATAATGTTTGGTTTTTTTGTAATCAAGGATTGATTCACTTTATATTTGATTTGATTAATTATTTTTATCATGTTTCTATGCTTATATATGATATACAAATATGTGGAATAAATTTTAGTATCATAATTTTACTATCATGTGATTTGGAGATCATGACTTGTATAATTGTCATATGTTCACTTGTCTGTGATGAAAGTGCAACTCGTGATGCAAGGGAGAACATCATTAGATAGGAGGATCCAGATGTGAACTATAGGAAAAAAAGAGAAAAACCTATAGATTAAGATGTAATCATGACAAAGAAAGACCTATACCTCACCTATCTTGGTGTAAGTGTTGATCATCTAGTTTGATGATTCATTGGTTTTTCTAGCATTACTTTGCCTTCTATTTTAGATTAAGATTATAGATCCATTATTTAAGGATTCCTAGGAGCCATATCAGGTATATAATTTTAGTTGACCAAGTCTCATCGATGTGTTTCATCATATTTTGTGATTGAAAAATCCTTCATTATAGATCGTTGGGTCCATAACCCTATGGGCCATCAAAATTAAATAACAATTACAATTTTTTTTATATACATTTGTTCAACCTTGTCACTTATCATATTTTGTAAAATTCAAGTCTTCATGTATGATGATGCCTTGAGGTAGATGTAAATGCATTATTGGTGCATGGTAAAAAATCAAAGCCCACATGTTAATAAAGTTTGAAATATGTGAATATTAAAATAAAGATGAGTTTTAAGTGTATGACATGGCTTTGCCTTTAATTGGAACATTGGAAATATTAAGTATTATTGAAACTACTTTCATCTCAGTATTTAAGTTTAGATTCCTTATTTGACCAAAGAACTACCTAATATTTTGAAAAGGTAACACACATTTATTTCACCATATGGGATAAATTAAATTGGGCTTATTATGATCAAATAAAGACATTGATTTTGTATAAAACTTTTATTTTCAATCGAAACCTTTAATATACACATGGGGCAATTGGAAGTATTAGTTTTAAAATAAAAATATTACACCATTAATTCAATGGTTACTCCCTCTTGGTAGTCAAATATATTTAATTATTTAGTTAGCTTAAAAGGAGAGAGGACACCATTCTAGGGGGAAAAACAAAAACAATGTAAATTGATGGTGGAGGAAGATGGCAGGAGAACACTTTTCTATAGGAGGAATATGTCATATGAAAGGAGGACATAGTAACACATTGTGGGAGATTATATCTAGTATATAGAAGACATAAATAATTAATATGCCATAGAAGGATGTCACTAAAAGATGAATAAAAAATCAAAATGAGATCTTTAGGTTAGAGCCTGTTTCCAGCTACTACATTCCTCTTTAAACTATAGTTAAATTCTTTGACTATGTTTTAGTCATGTTTGAGGTATATTATTAGAGTTGATATGAGGATTTTAGACACTTATATGAGATAATGTTTTTTTTTGAATTAAATGTAACAAAAACCTAAATGGTATTACTTAGATTTATTTAAACTTAGATAGCTCAACAATAGAATACCATGGTGGTGTTGACCTATATCAAATATTGAGAACAACTTATAGTATGTTGTCGACACAATTATTTGGTTATAATTATAATATTTATCTTTTTGTAATATCCAAGTCTATTACTATCCTTCTCCTGACACTTATGGAAAAATATGTTGCCTTTGTTGAGCTCTTAAGATACTTTCCATTTTAGCAAGAGAACTAGAGATAAGAAGAAAGAGAATATAGAGGTAGAAAACAACAAGTTGGTTGTATACTCATATTCTAAGGAATATCACCATTACATTTGTTTTTATATTTTTAGTCTTTTGGTGTCTTTTTCTTAGTCTTTGGCTAACTTTTGGCTGAAGTTTCTTAATCGTATGTGGACCAAGTGGATTCAATTGTATGTCTATATATATAATTTTTAGTTGAACATATTTTGATGTGTTTTGTAAGGGTACAATACCCTATTCCCACTTTTTAACCTTATCTAATAAAAATAGATACTTTACACTTTAAATAAATGATTTGAACTACCCTTAGTATATGATAGGTGGTGTAAAGTGATTTATAATTTGGGTTCTATCATATGATGAGTTACCCTCAGGGGGTTGTGTTATAAATACCTTATTGTATGGAATATTTTATAAGAATGTTTTACATATCATATTGATTATGTTGAGTTGTAATAATGAAACCCTAATAAGGTAATGAAAAAATGAATTTTTAACTAAAAAATTAACAAAATCTTGTGATAATGTTGTAATATGTCGCAATGATATAATAAGAGGTTTAATTCACATTAGGGAAAACCTATTACTTTTAGGTGTTAAAAACATGTAAAATATAATTTCTTAAATTATATTCATTGGATGTCTTAGATATGATCCTTGTATAAAATTTTACCTCAACACTTAGAGCCATGTCTTAATTGAAAACATTCTTACAACTATAAATAGGGAAGATCCCATACCTTGATCACGATAATCTTAATATCATAAGTAGAATTGGAATCATGAATTGAAGGTATTTTGGACAATTTACAAGTTCATTTTTGAACTCTATCACCATATTATAAATTATGAATTCTTGAGAAAACATAAGGGTATGATTTATTAATGTCCTTATAAACTTTTGAAATATCATTTAGGTGTATGACCTATCCTTGTACTAATATCTCAAAAATATCACTTTCATAAAAAGTGTGTAATATTTACGTATGATGTTATCACTTAATCAAAAGATACCCTTTTTTAAACTAAATTAATCCCAAGATATAGGAACATTAGTTTTGATCTTAAATAATTCATTGCATTTATAACAAGGATTGGGAATCATAAATAAAGTAAGGATATTATTAAATCTTTTGGGGTTTTAACCTTGCATCAAGAATTTTTAGATGTTGACCAACTATGAAATCATGGTTTGGGTTTAATTAAATGTTTTAGAAGTCATGGATACTTATTAGGATGACAAGGGTAAAACAAGAAATTCTAGAAGTTGCAAGTTGGATTTATGAATGACTTATCCTTTTTTCATCCATAAGTATTATATCCTTGGATAAATGACATTTTTCCTTTAAGTAGAAAATCATAATATAATATTTTGGGAATTAAATGTTGGATTTTTTAAGCACAACCTTAAAATATTTTTGGAAGATGATCAATCCATACCTTTATATATTGAAGGATGATCCCTTGAGATTGAGAAACCTTTATCCACAATTGTACATTAATTCAACTTGGGATAATGAAAACTAAGCCCATGTTAAGTAAATGAATACTATTAGGATGGGTATTACCTTAAATATAGTGACAAGTCTTTTATTAAGGAGTTTTATGGGCATCATCCAGTTTAGAAGGTCATTATTTTATTAAAAAATTATTTTGATCATGTTCTTGGGAAATGGTTTAGATTAGTGATACAATTGTGCTTGTTATACACAAAAATCTATATGGGGATTAATGGTACATCCTAGTTTGGAATCATAATTACTAAAATATTAATTTATCCCTATATACATAAAAATGGGTAAATGATATTTGAAACCTATGAAACTATTCTACTATGTGGAGATGTATGTTAAAAGATATTACTACATGGATTAGTTTGTTAACTATTTTACCACATGGAGTGGTATGTTAATTATTTTATTGCATGGAGAAATATGTTAACTATTTTACCACTTGGAATAATATTTTAACTATTTTACTATGTGGACAAGTATGCTAAATTGTTTCTACCCTTTGGGAGTCTCTCTACCTATCGATTTTATATATCTAAGACCTTTGTGGAACCACTCTCATTATATGAGAGGAGTGTGGGGGATAAAAAATGATATATAGATGGAGGAAAATCCATATAATGATGTTCTCCTTCTTTTATCTACACAATCTACTGCCGACCTCAAGGTTCTCTTGTTTATCTCTATTTACTAAAGGAAACAATTGTTGGATGTTATCTACACTATATATATTTATTTGAAAAGGATGTATATAAATAATGTAACATTGTTAATTATGAAAATTTTCTATTTTTTAAAACTAGAATAAAGACACTAAGTCATGTTGAAATGAGAATAGATTCTATATGTATAGTATTTACTTTTATATGTTGCATTATTGTAAGTAATGTAATTGTATAATGAGGAAAACTAGAATTGAAGTGTCCATCATCATATATTATACTTTATGGAAAATAATTGAGTTATAAAATAATATTTCCTTAATTTACACATGGATAAGTGCCATAATTAATGAAAAATTAATTGTTTTGTGAGTATGTGGTTACTGGATTGCCAATAGACTAGATCTAATGATGTTAGTAGGAGTAACTTGAAAAAATTGCATTTAATTTCTATTATCATATTCATTGATGGATGTGAAATAAAAAATGTAAATTCAATGAGACATTATTAACAATATGTACTTTAGAGATTGATGTAAGACCTTTTTAAGAGTGGATTATTATTATACCATAATACATATTATGTAAAAATACATTTGAGTTTGAATGTATGAGCAACTGTTAGAGGTTGATAAACTTTGATATTATGATAGGTTGTATTTTTATAATCACTTACTATTATTTGAAACTTAGAATGTTTTTTTGGATTGGAATTAGTTAAGAAACCTTCAAGAAGCTGTATTGTGTTTTTATATTAAAAAATTATGGTACATTTTCCTGCTACCTAACTAGAGGGTTCTTATAGAATTTCAAATTGGGGATTTAATACTAAAATAAAATTAAAAGAATACTAATATAGACAAAGAAAAAAAAGGTAAGTTTATGCCCAATTGGTTGGGTCTAATTGTAGTTACTAAAAAGGTGGGCACAAGAGCTTATTATTTGGCAACACTTGAAGGGAAACTTGTAAATAACCCTAATGAACATTACTGATACTATACATAAATATAAATTTAAAACATATTAAAAAACACAAAGAAAACATATTTGTTTCAAAACAATAAAAAATAAAAAACATTCAAAATATTCTCAAAAATAAAAAATAGGACCTAGGCATAATATGAGTTGCTAGTTTACCTTTTTACATATGTTATTTAACACATATATTGGTAGATAATATATTATTTTTAAAACACACATGCATTTCATGAGGTTTTTGAGTGTGATTCAAGACATACATATCTACATGGGATCTTAAATGCTGGATTCTTTTCTACTTGGTGGCAAAGCCTATGTTGAGGGAATTTAATTTTATGGAATATATTATTACAGGTTATATCTATTTATAACCTCAAATTCCACATCGAGTACATACCTTATAAATGTATTGATATTTAATTATATATTATATGGTGGTACATAAAAATGCTACTTTGATATGATATGACATTAATACATATGGACAAAATAGACTAGTTTTCACTTGTTCTATGTTCATTTGATGTTGTTACTTTCTTATATGATAGGCTATACATTACTTGATTATTATGTTTGGCACTTGGCTCTTGTGTGAAAAATAATTAAACATATCTATAATATTTGTGTGATATTTGAACATGTCCATTTATTGTAGCTCTTGGCCTTATGTGTGTAATGTTTTCTTGTGCAAAATTTGAACATGTCCATTAATTGTATCATTTATCCTTATGTGTGAAATATTTTCTTGTGTAACATTTAAACATGTCCGTTGAGTTTGGCCCTTGGCACTATGCATGAAATGTTTACTTATATGTGTGACATTTGAATATATCCCTTGAATGTGACTCTTAGTCTTATGTGGCATTGTGTGACATTGTGTGATGTGATTGATGAGCTTGATCAGTGGTGTTATTATACATATCATGCAATTTTATTGTGTATTATACTTCAAAGATGTTTAATTTACTACATGTTTCATCACTAAATATATCTATACATGACACTTATATGCCTCACATTCAATATGTTACATACATGTTTCAATTAAAATTACATTACTATGATGACATGCACTTCACATGTTGACACTATACTACATGATTATATATTTATCACATGATACAAAAAAATCTTATTTTGAGATGAGTGACTTATACACTACATACCTCATCTAAAAAAGGGACACTACAATGGGTTTAGCTTAGATATATAAGCCTCCATGAGTAGATAAAAATAAAATTTGGGACATAGTACAAGTTCAAAAATATAAAATATGTATTTTAAAATATTCAATGTAATGTAAATCAAATTCTATAACATAGTACAAGTTTTCAAAGCTTTGAAGTAATTCAGAAATCAAACACATAAAATATATTGACACATTGATTCATATTATAAGAGTAAGTTACATGAATATTTACTCACTAATTAAAGACTCAAATAAAAAAATAATACGTACTTGAATGCATATGTATGGACATATGAAAAAAATTATAATATCAAAGCTATAGGTTACAAGTATAGTTACACTTGAGCATATACATGTTTGGAATTTTAAATCACTTGGCACAGATTTAGGGGGCATAATACTTGTTCATGCTTACATAGACATATTTGAAAGTTTAAAAAGGCATGATACTTGTTTATGTATGTTTTCAAAGTTTAAAGTTATAATTTAAAAGTTCAAAGGAAATTATCATGGTCATGTACATATTTTCAAAGTTTAAAGTTACAATTTCAAAGTTTAAATGGTGTGATGATTGTTCATTCACATATTGTCAAAATTCAAAGTTACAGTTTCAAAGGAATTTTTTTATTTCAATACAAATCTATGAACAATGGAGTCATGATGGGGACATGAATATTATTCATTCTCTTTAAATAATGCAAGTAAAATTAGATCCTTCTATAACAGTGTTATTTAAATTTTTTAGGAGTGATATTGAATGAATGTAACATTACTTCTAGCAAACCCAATATGTAGCTCCATCTTCTAGTATGGGTGTTATACATTTGAGTATAGTGAAAATCAATAGCATTAGCATCATTTATAGTGAACCCATTATGGTTCTATATTTATTGATTAGTACATTGGTGTAGACACTCAAAATTAATCATTAAGTGTTTGGCAATGTTAAATCTTGACATACTTATTTTACTTGGTTCATTCACCATTCTGTTAACTTGCAATCTTTATGGGGTCCTTCACTATTTAATTTACTCTCTTGAAATTACATAAAACATCATTTATCTATCCTTATTATACTTAAAATTTCTTATGAGATAAATCCAAATGGTCTCTATCCTTTTGGGACAAGACCGCACTAGGTAGACATGGGTGCATTGGACCCTTGTCCACTAGTGTGATCTTACCCCTTGTGCCCCAATGGTAAATTTTAAAATTTTAAATGTTTCATATTGGCACTCTCATAATTTTTTCAATGTTATTTCATTTAAATATTAAAAATATTCCTCTATATAAACACACTAAATTTATTCAATACACATCGAGAAATCACTTGGTAATTCCACTGCACATTGAGCAAAAGGGCATTATTATTTCTAATTCCCTTTCTGATTTATTATAATAGTTATAGTCCAAGTCCAAAGTCATTTTATTATAGGTGAATGGAATTTATTATCAAGCATTCAATTCAATTTTATTATTGAATTCATATAACAAATATCAAGATTCACACACTCACTCTAAGAGAGAGAACTACATCAACATGAGGCTATTTTACACTATGTAGGTAATACTCATATTACATAGGGATTTATGAGGATAGATTCATTGTTTGCCTTTCATGATTCCACCATTTATAATTGGGATTCTATTTGGTTTATGTATAGGAAATAAGTTTTTGCTATTACATCTCTTGTACATGTCAAATCAACTCCTATGCTATCAACATACTTATCTTAGACAAACACATTCACTCAAATATAAAAATCAATCATGTAATCAACCAAGATGTTGTCTTAGTCAATAGCCTGGGTTATAGTGCACCCTATATACCTATTATGTTCCTATCAAAATATATCATACAATCCTTTTTTTGATTGTGACACATTTCAAATATCTTTCCAACCAATTTTATATCAGATATATGCCTACATAGTCAACATAAATCATATCCAGGCTAGGTTTATACATTTCATTATTTATTAATATTTATAACTAATTTCAAATTATGTATTTGATAGATAATAGTGATTTATATGTGTATGTGGGTAACTATAATGTTTTTATTTATGTGTGTAATGAGTTGTAATAACAACTCAAATATGAGAATAAAATAAGAATAACATGAGCTATAATAACAACTCACTAGTAGATATGAGTGAATAAATATATCTTGAAGAGGTATTAGGCTTGTGAAAGAGTATTTAAGGGATAATAAGATTGGTGTTGACTCCTAATATATAGGATAATAACACACTATAAATGTAATAGTTTTATTTGAATAAATTAAGTTATTTAATCTACCAAAATTTTTTTGAGTGAAAACTCAACTAGGTTTTAACATTGGCATTAGATCAGGTTCTCCCTTAGACCTCTTTATAATTCAAGTATTGCTTGTAATATGAGTTTTGGAGTGAAGACCATGCCCATTAATATCATCATTGAAAATACCATCCATTTTCTATGTTAATATTTTTGTAGTACAAACCATTTCTAACTCTTTTGCCATTTATTTGTTAGATTATATTATAGTTTAGCATGAATATTCTACCTTGGCTATATAAATTTTATAGGATTTGATTTTATGAAGGTTTAAAGTTTTTATATATAGATTGGTGAATAGTGAACCAAGGAATACAACATATGAGTTATCTTTGAATAAATCAAATTTTATCACCCCTCAATGATCTAGGAAAGCCCATAGCTATACCACTAATGCATCATGCCATTTAGATTAGATATTTCTATGAAACATGTTAAATTCCTCTCATAGATGTCAAAGTAGTGTTCACTTGAGATCCAACTTGACATAACTTCAACATATCAACTCAAAATTCATATCTGATCACTATTGGAATGCATTTGACCATAATCATCTACGATAAAATCAATCATGTCCTCAATCCACCTTAACATAGGATGAGTTATTAATTGGATGATGTTTTGACCATATTATCCTCACATATAAAAATAAATTATAGATTTGTCATTTGTAGACCTATTCCTTTGCTATTCACATCTACATATACAATCTCCTTAACCAAATGATGACAACATACCCCAAAAACCCTACTACCTTTAATAGAAGGCTTGTGTTTTTTCTTCAACATGATGATTTTAGGTATTTAGTTTTAGGTTACATTTAATTATTATTTTCAAATCTTGTGGTTTTAAAAAAAATTCCATGGTTTAACTCATAGTTTTTAGGTATTATTTTAGTGTTAAGTTATTTCTAATTCATGATTTTCTCTTAAATGGTATTTAGGATTTAATAAAACACATGGTTTTTACTAGTCTAGAGTCTTAAATCTATGTTAACTATGAAAAGTATGTCATTAGGTATTTAAGTGATAAATATTTTTTTTATTGTCATTTCATAGTTTAAGACTAAGCTATAGTCTTGGTAATTTTAGTTTTATGTTAGGATTTTATATTAAAAGTTTTGATTTTTTAAATAAAGGTTAATAATGTTATAATTTTCATCTTATATTTTCATTATATTCTCTTATATAAACATTAGAGTCCAAAATCAAAGTGTCATTGTTTAGTATCATTATCAAAGTCATCACTATTGTAAGGACACATGATCATGAAATTGCATCTCATAGTTTCACATAAATAATCATCTAAGCATTTTTAGAGCCTTTTATAACAAGACCTCTATTACAATATGATTTTAAGCATTGGGGTACAAAATTAAAAATTTGAAATTAATTTTAGTTAAATAACATAGCTTCCACATGAAGTTTATAATGATTTATAAAGAGAATAAGCATAGAGAGGAAGAAGGAACACTTTGCCATTAGGAAGTGGCATTTCCATGCACACTCCACCTCAATGGAAACTCTGAGAGGCTTAGAATTACATGAAATTGAAAAAAAATTGGTAACACCAAGTGGTTTTATGAAGATATTTGCCACCTGTTCATCCATAGAATAAAATTATAAATCAATTTCACCATTGAGGACTTTCTCTCAGATAAAATGCACATGAACTTTAATATGTTTTGATTGTTGGTGTTGTACTAGATTTTTCACTAGAGCTATAAAAATTTAGAATTTACATAAAACTTAAACATATATCCAAAAGTAGATTCATGATAACATAGTATGGCTAGAATCACAATAACTAAATACATAAAGATAAAAGATGAATATATTTATCTGTGGTAAAGCACATTTTAAATAATCTAGTCTTTTTTGATGAAAAAAAGTTCACTAATTTGATTACAAAGTTAGGTATAAACATACACTATTATATGCAATTCCCTATTGGACATCTCCAATATTGATAAGATGAGTGTCCTCAAATGTCATGTGATGCACATACAATAATTTAACAAATAATATGAAAATAAGTTTAGCCAAAAATTAGATATATTATTAGCAATAATTCATTTTATAATTTGAGTCTTAACAAAAAAATTTAGGTTTAATATGATTCAACTTTCTAATGATGTAGAATTAGATTTAAGAAAACATGTAGATATGTATCCTTTGATACATTAAATATGGATAATTTTAGCATGATATGAAATAATCAATTCAACTAGATATGCGATTAAAACAAATAATTTCATATATGTATGAATAAAATGCTTAGTAAAGTAAATGATGAAGAGTCAATTAATAATACAAAATCCATTTATGCTTTGCATTTTATAACATATCTCATTATCAAATGAAGAACATAAGCATGAAATTACCCCACTAATCAAATTAACGCATCTTATCAATTTGAAACATAAAAGATCCAAACTTATTGAGCATGATCTTCTTACCAAATGCAATAACTAAACATGATCATCTTGTCAAATCAAATATGATGCTATGCATATGATGTATTTTAATGCTAACTGATATGAATTGAAAATAATCATAAATATAATCATTTTGAAAACAATATAATGTCTATTTTATTTGATTTGTCCTATAATACCAATATATCTATTACAATATAATTTTAATTAACATTTTTCAAGAATCAAACTAATTAGTTTTACTAACAAATACCATTGTAATTGAGATATTATAAATTTAAATGGTATCTTTAAAGTAACTATAAAATTATCATAATGATATGCCATGAATAGACATGTATTTTTGTTAGCACAATATTCTTACCAAATACAATAATTAAACATGATCATCATTTCAAGTTAAGCATTATGTTATGCATATAATGAATTTCAATGCTAACTAATATGAACTAAAAATAATCATAAATGTAATCATTTTGAAAACAAGATAATGTCTATTTTATTTGATTTGTCATTTAAGACCAATATATCTATAAAAATATTATTTTAATTAGCATTTTTAAGAATAAAACTAAATAGTTTAAGTAAAAAATACCATTGTAGTTGAGACATTATCAATTTACATAGTATCTTTAAAGTAACTACAAAATTATCATAATGACAATGATATGCCATGAACATACATGTATTTTGGTGTAGAAAAATGCAAATATTTAGTAGGGTTTCTATTCAAGATATGCATAACAATATTCATTGCTTTGGCCCATAAGAACTTAGGAACATTTTCAAAAATGAAACATTGTTATATCCATTTCTATAATGGTGCAGTATTTACTTCTAGCAATACCATTTTGCTAAGGGGAGTAGGGAGTTGTTAGTTCTTTTTGAATACCAAAACTAATACAAAAAGAATAAAACTATTTACCAATATATTCACCACCATTATCAGATCTTAATCTCTTAATAACAAATTAGAATCATTTTTAACAAATTTAAATTCTTTGAATTTAGACAACAATTCTAATTTATTTTTAATGTAATATGACCAGATCATTCTAGTATAATCATTTATAAAAGTAATAATATATAAATAATAATTAGTAAATATAACTTCAAGAGGTCTTACACATCATTATGAATTAATTATAAAGAATGAGAGGAATTCACATCATTTTTTTGTGAAAGGGATTAGTATGTTGCTTAGTATGTAAGCAAATTTCACAAGTTTCATGATGGAAAGATAGAGCAAAAAACAAGATTATGAGAAGATATATTATGTACACTTATAAAATTAACATGTCTTAATCCTTTATTCCATAATTGAGATTCATTATTACTATATGATGAAAGAAAACATGTAAAATAAGCATACAAATGTATAAACCATTCTTTTGAACACCTTCAACAATTAAAAATCTAGATTAATTTATAATAGACCAATTATACTTAAGCAAAGTTACAATGAATTTATCATTCATAATTTGATAATAATATAACAAATTCTTTTTAAGCTTAGGTATATAGAAAACATCATTAACAACAACATTCACACAATTTTCCTTTCCTTTCTTAGTTGCTTCTAAAAATGAATTATCAACTAAATAAATATTTTCATAAATATCTCTAATATTAGATAAACAAGTCATATGGTGTGATGCACCACTATATATAATCTATTCATTCTCATTAGAAGTAAACAATGCAACATATAAAGTAATAACATTTGAATTCTAATCCTAATTTTTATTTTGATTAGGGTTTTAATTATTTTTATGATTGTGATTAGATTTTTCCCTTTGCTATTTTTAGAATATATATTGTTAACTCAATTTTTTGTCTTTATAACAAGTTTCCCTTATGTGACCATATTTATGACATAGATTACAATTCTCATTAAACTTAAGTTTATTATTCTTATTGCCATATTTCTTATTCCCATTGTTGCCAATAGAAAAATTAGGGTTAGATTTTTGGTTTTTATTGTTCTCAGAAATAGGATTGATAGCAAGAAGTTCCTAAGTGATAATCTCTTTAGAATCAAAATTAGACATCACTTGCTCCTCTTGAATCAAAAGCATTGATAGAGTAGTGAGGTTAGCGATTTCTTTGTCTTTTTAGTACTTTAAATTCTGAATTAAGATAAAATTATGATTTTTTTCATGAATGTTAAGTTGAATAATAAAATATAAAAATTGATCTTGAATTACATTATAATTTCATCCATTGTGTTGAGCTTTCATAGTCTTAATTTTAACAAAAAATTTAACAAATTTTCATCACCTTTCATAGGTGTCATAAGTATTCAAGGATCAACTTAATACTCTTAGAGAGATGAGTGACCTCATGCATAGACTCAAGGAGTTTTTAAGCATCACTAGGAGACTCTTGATTACTAATATGGAGTAAGAATTCATCCTTAACACTTTACAAGATAATAGACATGGTTTTTTTTTTTTTTTTTTTTGAAATGCATTTGAAATCTCATGAGTAACATGTTGTATAGATGGAGATTTTTTAGTCCCAATGATAATTTTACATAGATTTTAGACCATAAATTCCACTTTAATGCATATTTTACATATATTATAGTTTTTATCTAATACAAAGTTGGGTGAAGACATAGCTTCCATTTAAGAAAGATAATATAACAAAAGGTAATGCTTAAATTTTAACCTTTTATAATGAATTTATAATTTATTTTAAAAATAAAAAAAATTGCAAGTGTAAAAAAAAAATAATTATTCAAATTAATGCTAAATAAAGCAAGAAAATTATGAAAGATTACAATAAAATAAGATGTCGTAAGTGTCACAACATGCACTAATATAATAAAAATTATTAAAAATGAACCTTTTTTAATATGAATTTTAAATTTATTTGATAGTAAAGTAAATTAGAAACATAAAAAAGTAATATTTGTTCAAATATATGCTAAACAATGCAAAATTATTTGAATCAAAATGCACTAAATTATGGGTCATAAGTGTGGCACACAAAAAAATATATGATTAAAAAGGTGTGAAAAATATAATAGGAGGCTTAAAAATAAAAATTGGACAACATAAATGTGTTTGAAATGTACCAAAACCTAGAAAATGATTGGTCACACAAATATAGTTGACAAAAGGTTCACTAAGTCAAATGTCACAAAACAAAATGACACTAGAGAAGGGTTTACACATGAGAAGTTTGACACATAAACCAAAAAAATTGAATTCAAAATTAATTAAATTTTAAATAAATTTGACCAAGTCAAAAATAGATTAAAAGAGATGTTTTTAGGGGTTTTGAACATAGGAACACCCTACATGCAAGTCTTTATTAAAAAAATAACAAACAACTCATATACACTAAAGATTTATAATAATAAATCATTTATTATTTAATTAATTAAATTTATTAAGGGTATAAGACACCCACTTAGCCATTAAATTCTTTAAAAATTGCAAATATGTATTATCAGTTGAAACTAACATTTATTTAGTCAACATTATGAGGGGGATATGGAGAAAATAAATTTGGTTGATAAGTATGATGGAACAAAATTACATACATGGAAAATATAGATCAAGTTATTTCTAATTGAAAAATATCTATGGGATATTATTGATGTTACTATATTATAATTGATAGATGCCGATGCACTCTAGAAATGGAAGGTCAAAGATAAATAGGGCTTAGCCATTGTTGGTCTCAACTTATGAAAGCCATATTTACATCATGTGGACTTCAAAGAGTCTTCCATATAAATATAGAAATCACTAAACACGCTATTTATATCTCAAGCCAATAGTGATGAAATAACTATGAAGCAAAAATTATATAGGTAAAAAATGGAAGAAGATAGAGATATAGTATCTCACATCAACAAATTTCATTATCTCATCAACCAACTGGTAGAGATACATGAATAAATAAAGGAAATGATGTAAAATCCATATTACTCAATAACATTCCCAATAATATGTCGCATATGGTGTTCACCTAATCAATGAATCCAAGCCTAGAAAATATCATATCCACATTTATTAATGAAGGAAGCAAAGTTTCAAAAGAAGAAGTGATGTACACATAAAGAAAATCCAATACTTCTTACAAAAAATATAAAGATGTGACTAGAAAAGATAAATACACATGTTTCTATTTCAAAAAGATAATACATGTTATTTTGAACTAAAAACAAAGAGTAAAAGATCTTATCAATGGAAAGTTGCATGACAAAGCAATGGTGACAAAATAAAATTATCAAGAAGAAAGCAAACCCCCTTCAGATGATGAAGATGTTGCTCATCAAAGTGATGAAGATTCGTCTATCAATGTTTTTCCTCACCTTATTTAAGTACTAAGAGGGGAATTATAGATATTAATGATTCATATGTGTATGTGGGTAATTATAATATTTGTATTTATGTGTGTAATGATTTATAATAACAACTCAAATATGAGAATAACATAAAAATAATGTGAATTATAAAAACTCACTAGTAGATATGACTAAATAAAGATATGTTAGAGAGATATTACGCTTGTGAGAGAGTCTTTAGGGGATAAGAATATTGGTGTTGACTCCTATGGTATAGGAGAATAATACAATATAAATTTAATAGTTTTACTTGAGTAAATTAAGTTATTTGATTGACCAATATTTTTTTGAGTGAAAACTCAACCAATTTTCAACAATATTTTATTTAATTTTACATTTATGTTATGTATATTTTGTAATATAAATTAATATCTCAATATTTTAGAGGTTTATTAAATTTTATTGTTAAATAAAAATAATCATTAAACAATTAGGTACTATTCCCTCATGAGAGTTGGAATATGCATCTTCCCAACTCAAATGCTTGATTATTTATTTAAATTTGGGACTTGATCACTCTCAATTCACCATTGGTTCAAATTATCCAAGTGTTTTAATAAGGGGGGACATTTATTCATCATTAGTTATAAGTTATAGGGTAAAATGGTTTCACCTACATATATGTGTACTCCTTCCTTGCTCTCATTTCAATTTTTTTTCAATTTTAAAAAGGAAAAAATGACTACTTCATGAGCTATTATGAGGTTTGATAAATTTTAGTGCCTTTCACAATTGGATTATCCTCTTAAAGAAAATGTGTGTTGTACATATTTAGGTACAATTATTTCTCCTTTAATATAGAAATTACATTACTAGATTATGGGGTACAAATGTATATACATAAATCTAGTCATAAGTACTTGAAAATGCTAATTCTTGACACACCATAAACTAAATGATTTTCACCCAAATACATGAATCTTATTTTATATTATTCTATTCCATTTATCTTTATGTTTGCTTGACTCGTTATATATGATCACTACTACAAAAAAATTTCAAAGTCAAATGTTCAAAATGCTTAACAACACTCTTAAATTATCTCCTAGTTAATATATTTGTCCATGATCTTTTAAGACAAGACCACAATAGGTGGACATGAGAGTTTTTACACTCCTCTCCACTTAGAACAACTATGGCTCGTGTTAAATAATGGTTAATTTAAAAAATTTGAATTAATATTTTGGGTCTTGACATGCATTTAAAAAGGTTTAATAAAGGAAATTATATAAATGTTTTCCTATAAATACACATCAAAGTTCATTGATTATACCCACTTGCTATCACTTGGCTACTAGCTTACATATTATTACACATTTAGAAAATCTGCCATATTATTTCCATATTCAAGATCATTCACATGGAGAAACTATGAGACAAATTTATAACGTCTCAAATCAAGTCAAGAGATATTATTTTCAAGTATCAAATACACATTTTTATATATACACATAGTCAAGGAACATAATTAAATAATCACTCTAGGTGGAAGAACTATGTTGGCTCAATTTCCTTCTTTGGAGTATTAGATACATAAGTCAATTAAGAAGGTGATTAAGTTGAAATCAGCCCATTATACTCCCCCTTTTTTGTAGGATCTTAACCTCTCAAAGTGCCATTAGGTTTTCAAAGATAAAATAAAAAACAACAAAGTATATGCAACATAATATAAATCACACTATCTTAGTCTACTTGGTAGACTCAAGTGAAGGAGATGCAACAATAAAAAATTCATCAAAATCAATTAGGACAAGTCCACCATCAACAAACTCGATCAGATTAGAATATTTTCTATCTATAATGGTCCTATTTAATAATATTCTCTAGTTTTTCCTCTAATTTATCACTAGCAAAATCATATTCTTTCTATATTTATTTATGAATCACCATTCATAATCAATTGGGACAAGTCTATGGTCAACAAAATCAAGAATCCTATGCTATATTCTAACTAGGGTAGACCTATCTAAGATTAATTTAAAATTTTATCCCTGATCTTAAGCATGTCTAGTCACATATTATACTTAAAAAACTATTAAGAGGTCTCAATTTGAGCTAAGTATATTTATTATTGGTCTTTTCCAAAAATATTAATTTTATATATTTATCAATTTTGAAAATTAGAATTGTTGATTATTTATACATCCTTATCATTCTGATATCTATCAAGTTTTACACTTATTGATTAGAACATTTTATTGTTTTATAAAAAATATGGTAAAACACCACATAAAAATAGGTTAATTATTTTTAGTATTGTGATAGCTAAAATTTAGAATCTAAACAAAAATAAGAAATCAAACTAATACAACTTCCTACTCTAAATATAAATTAAAATCTCAAATGGAGCAACAACAATAAAATAAATATAAATAATATAAGATACAAAAAATGTAAAATACATTCTCCACCTTTTCCATTGTGAACATATGATTTGATCTTACTTCATTGGATGTGGGTGCTCAATTCATTTCTCTAAATGAACTTGAATTGGGAAGAATATGGATGTAAATAACTTGGATTCTTAATAGATGTGTAGGGTTAATTTGATAACAATTCAATAGATTGAAGGTGGATGATGAAAAAAAAGGATAACATTTTAATTATAGGCTTTTTGATGAGAAGATGAAGTATGAATAATAATTTAGATTTATTTGATAATGATAATTATCAATGGTTGGATTTGAGTCCTCATCTCAATAGATGATGACCAATTCCCATTTATGTGAGAGAGGGGGAGAGTTAGTTCGTAATTATATGAATAATTATGAATGGATAAAATTATCTGAGTGACTTACTCTGGTAGTTTAAATGTTCAATGGTGACTCAAGAATTGGTTGAGGATGTTACAAAAGTGGTTGGATGACTCAACACTTGGGTGAGAGAAGTGTAGGAGATGTTTAAATGAGCTGGAAATGATAGATTTTATATAGTTTTGAATAATTATGTGTGAATTATAATTAGTTAATATAGATTAATTATTTTTTCAAAAAAGAGAGGGAAATGATGCTAGTGAGAAATTCAAATTGAGGATGGTAGTTGAGTATGTCCATATTAGGCAAAGTTAATTAGACACTAAATATGCAGAATTTAGGTGTCTACATTTGACCCTTTTTGAAAGGGTGTTATGACTAAAAGAAGAAATTCCTTTTCAAAAAATAAATAAAAAGTAGAGAAGTAGAAATATGATGGACTAAGTGGATTTAAATGACTAAATGATGCCCCCTAAGTGTTTGTATGAGTGAATGGATGTGAATGAATGATCAAAATGAATGATATAAATATATATGGATAATTTATGTAGTTAATATTGCCATTTAAATGGAATAATGAATATCAATAAAATGCTTTCATGATTATAGGCATATTTAAAATGATTTACCGCAAGTGGATAGGTGCTAGGAAGATAATTAGAAAAATAAGATTTCCCATTTTTAAAGCTTCACACTTAAATTGTGCCCCACACAACGATATATGAAAAATGGTAGATATGGGAATGATATATCCCATTGGTCAAATACAAGAAAAAAGAGATATCTTTTTTCTAAGGATGATTGATAAAATTTTATGAGATTGATTTGTAAGTTGAAATAAAGATACTGAGTAATCCAATTAATTAACGAAATGATTAGAAGAGAAAATGAGGTGATTAATTCATAAAGATGATAAAACAATCATAGTGTGGGCATAAAAGAGATGAATGGGGTGGATGAATATAAAGGGGTAGGGGGTAATGGAAATTTCATCATTTGAAAATTCATTTGGTTAATTTATGTGATTAGCTAGTTAGTGCTACTTTTGATCTAGATTACGAGAGAAAAATAGAGTAGATACTAGCTAATAGGCATCATAGAGAGTGCATATGAGTGTATCAGAGATCATATGGGAGTGAGAATTAGGTAAGTTCTATTTTTAAATTTTTCTTTTATGTTTTAAGGCTCATTAATGATAGATAAAGTTAGGACAAACAAACCCATCATTCTAGAAACAATAATTTTGAAGTTGATTTTAGTAGTTTCATTAGCTAGAACAATGGGTTTGTGAGATGTTTTGGTGATTTATTCACAATGGAAAATTTTAAAAAAAAATTGGATAATTATTAAAAAATGGTGTAAAGTTCATTGGAACCTTTGGCTATTTTTCCAGAATGGTGAATTCATTCAAGAGTTCCAGGGAATTCATTAACATTTTGGTGATTTCTTAGGTGTAGGTTAGAAGATGAAAGTTAAGTCATAAGTGTCATCAAATATGCATTGATTAGGTAATTAATGATTTGTATGGATCTATATATGATGTGAAAATACTAAAATTTTAATTTTTGAATATTTTTAGGAAAGACAACCTATTCTAACCATGTGAAAGAGGTGATCAGGTGTGTTATAGTTGATATAAAGGTTTGGGGGATTATAAGGTAGGTGTCTTAAAGGCAGTGGGACTAATTCATGTAATAGAGATGCTTGAAAATAATACACTAATAATATATTTGGTAGAGTTATAACATTCAGATTTAATTAAGTTCAAGTTATTAGTAGGGGAGATGGCTATGATATTAGAGGATGTATGGAGGATAATTCACATCCTGATATAGGGTGCAAAGGTTTACTAGAAGGAGACTGCACATGTAGCATCACTAACTAGAGTGTTTGGGGATGACATCATCCTAATGATTAATTATGGGATATATTTGGATACATACATGGATTTAGAGGAGACATATAGTTTGACATTAGTACTAATGGCTCTTTTTGGTGGTGTACTACTACCAAATAAGAGTGAGATAATATTTCATATTTATTAGATGTTATTATAGATATGCTAAAGAATGATATAGTATGGGGTCTATATGTGTTAGCACACTTGTATAAAGACTTACATGAAATTTTGTATAAGGGAGATATGAGCATAGGTCTGCCCACACTATTATAACTATGGGTGTGGGAGCACATTGTAGTGGAGAGGCCTATGGGGTAGATGAGATAGAGGGTACTAGAGATACATTTTCATATGGATGGTACATTATTACAAGATCATGAAAGATGCATATGGGTGATGTGATATTCTATATGATGGATTTGGATGAGTTGGTTCCCATAGAAATCACATGGAGACCTTAAAGGGAGGTAGATCTATAGTGGCCAAATAATGCATAATACATGGACTGCATGTTGACATCTTGTTACATTATTAACAAACATGAGTATGTCATTGAGCAATATAGGCCAGATAGGGTTCTACAATATTCTAGGATAAAGCATGATGTATTAGTAGGACCTAATTTATTTTCACATGTAGTGAAAGATAGAACATAGTGGGGACAAAGGATAGACCCTAGGGTAGCAAAGCACAATTAGACACATATGCATATTATTCTATACTAGCCTAGGAGAGATATCATAGATGTAAGAGTGATAGAGGTGTATACAACATAGTGGGAGTGAATGCATCCTATTAGATTGAAATAAAAATATGTGATACATAGGACATAGAGATAAATATTACATATGATATTTAAAGTGCAATAGTTGAGGAGTGGGAAACAATGAATACTCGTAGATGCATCTATACCTAGTGATAGAGGACATGTTGGTGGGGAATATATAAATATTGAGGAGGCATGAGTTATATAGGTTGGTATTGATGAGATAACTACATGAGATAAGCATATGATTATTATTGATAGTGATGATGAGGGATATGGGGAGGATACAATGATGTATATTGCACTAAAAATCCATATGGGGGGAGATAATGAGGCTAGGCCTTCAGGAATGTCCTATCACTGGAGGATGAAGAATTGATTGTGAGGCTTCATGAGGATATTTGAGCAATAGATGTGGAGATTTTAGGGTTTTATGGAGATGGAGGAGAGATAGGGAGTTAGATATTGGTAGAGATAGCTATATTACAGGTGGAGGTGGATAGGTTGATAACAGAGGCTATGAGTTGAGAGGATGGTTTGGTGACTTCTGATGTCAGAATATAAATAAAGGATGATACTTTTTGGCATAGAGATATTGATGAAAGATATATACAGTTCATATTGAGCTATAGAGAGCTAAGGAGTTACTAACTTCATAGGGCTAGTTGATGATCGTATCAGATGTGGTGAGGGTGATAGATTAGGTGACTCACTATAAGAGCCTCTCTAAATGAGTGGTGCCACTAGAGTAGTGAACACCTTAATTTAGAGAGTAATCTAGTAGTACAAGATCTACATCAAGGATGAATTAAAAAAAAACCATAACATTAGAGTGATATATTTTCTAGTCATCTCACCATGCCATACAACCTCTATGGATTACACCATAACAACTGAGATCACCTCCTATAGAGTAACATAGTGAGAGCTAGAGAATAGAGGATAAAGATAGATTTTTGATATGTAGTTGAGATGTATGGATTTATATACATTTTTTAGATGTACATGAGACACATTTGATGTATTGATAGACACACACATGCACACATATATACATGGTTTTTTTATGGCATGTTCATGTATGTTATGAAAGTTTTATTTTTATAAATGTAGTAGATGGATAGATGTATGATTGATTTTGTCTCTTTTGAATTTAATATTTATCACATGTTAGTATTTTTAGAATTTATTATGGAATAGACAAAATTGATATAAAAATATGTGTTTCTACTCAAAATTCGCTTTTCAGACTATAAGGGAAAGAAGAAACTAAAAAGAAGTAATGGACAAGGCTTGGGAAGTACCTGGACTAAAGATTGCGCACCGTAAATCCAGACGCTTGTGGGCACTCCTCTTTGGCTATGGAGGAATGACACCTGCAAGAAAAAAGAAACTTGGACAAGAAAACGTTAGGTAGATAGGCGGTGGGTTGCCAAGCAAAAGCCTGTTCCCAGAAGTATGAGAACTTCCTTAAGGGAGGTCAACCCACTGTTTTGATAAAGATAAGTCTGATAAAAAGATAGAATACTAAAATAGACAGAAATGATAGCAAATTGAAAGAGAAAAGGAAGCAAAGGCTTACCTGGAAGAAGCTGTCAAACTGGTTGCAGTCGCCGGCGTCGGTTGTCCTACCGGCGTCGGTTGTCGGGTCTGCCGACGTCGGTTAGTTTGCCGACGTCGGTGGGGGTAATGATCGGCGTCAGTCGGGGCAATGGCCTCTAGACAGGTCTGGTCAGGGTCCTGGTCTGTGGATGGTCCGGGCTTGGTCTGAGGTCTGTTTAAGGATGGTCTGAGTCTGATTTGAGGCAGTCAGGGGGTCTGTACAGGGATACAAGAGAGTCAAATGGACAGAGAGGGACAGAGGGATAGAGGAAGCCAATCAGGGAGATAGGAATCCGGGTCTGGGTGATAGTCAGGACTGAGGGGAAGAAGAGCTAAATCTAGTTTAGAAATGACTAGAAAGCATAAAAACAAACAGAGTACAACATACCTGTGCCCTGCTGAAGAAGGTGTTGATCTTGTTGCTGATGTTGCCGGATGTGAAACCTGTTGCTGATGAAGATTCCCTATTGTTCACCTGCAGAAGATTGCTGTGTACCTGAGGGAGAGAGAGTCAGATTGATTGGTAGAGAGATTGCTGATACAAGGGGTTTGATGCCAAAGATTCAAGAGTCGGGATGCGAGAGCTAGAGACGCAGAGAAGTGAAGAAAAGCCAAGAGGGGAACCGGGGAAAACAGAGAGAAGAAAGAACGGTGCAGAAGCCGTTATGAAAGGTGCCGACGTCGGCAATATCGCCGACGTCGGCCGAAGGGTGACCGACGTCGGCGGCTGAAAGGCCAGAGAAAGGCTAAAAATAGCCTTTCATCTGTTTCCCAACGGCCGGGTCAAATGAATGCCAGGATGAAACGGTCGACGGGGGTTAAATGGGCGAGAGGAGAGGTTGGAATGGGAGTCTAAGGCATTAAATGGCCATGTGGGGAATAAAGGGGATCCAAGGAGGGTATCCTAGGGTGGCGAGGTGGCAAGGAGAGGGAAAAAGGGGCCTTATTTAATTAAAAATAGATGTTTATTTCCAATTAATAAGACTTAGGTGGGTTAGGGACCAAGGAGGACTAGGAGGGAGAAAGGACCAAGGGTTAGACACTTTTTAGGTGTCTACAATATGTTTATGAAAATGAGATGGTTTGAATAGCTAAATTCTACCACATTGAGTGTCGTAATTAACTTTGCTTAACTTTGACACACTAACTCAAACATCACCCTAAATTCAAATTTCATCCTAACATCATTTCCCTCCATTTTTAAATAATTAATTAATATATATTAATTAATCATGCACACATATTCCATAAAACTACTTAAAAATATGGAATTTTTAGGTCACTAAATATCTTCCATACTTATCTCAACCAATTGTTGAGTCACCCAACCACCTCCTTAATTTATTCAACTAATTTATGAGTTATCATTAAACATTTCAACTACCTTGGAAACTCATCCAAATATAGTGACTCATTCCTAAGACATTTTCACAAACCAACTAACTTTCCCATTTTCTCATGCACACATGAAGAATTAGTCTTTTCCACATGGATGAGGACTCAAATCCAACCATCTATAATTAACATTATCTAATAAACCATGATTGTTCTCAATGGTTTATCTTCCCATCCATAATTCTATAAATTGAAGTGTCATCCTTGATTGTAAACATCCATATTTAAGCTATCAAATTTCTATCAAATTCATCCTATGCATACATTGAGAAATTAAGTTTATGCACCCATATGCTGACCAATTTACCTTTTTTTGGAGAATGAATTGAGCACCCACATTTCAAGAATTAAGAAAAAATCTCAAATTATAATGGAGAAGGTGAAGATGTATTTTACATACATGGTTTTGTAAGTATTTAACTTTATTTTTATTATATTATCTCTATTATAGGGTAATTTTAGAGTTAGAATAAAAATTTACATTAGTTTCATTTCCTAGTTTAATTAGATTCTAAATTTTAGCTATCACATTCTAACATGCCTGGTGGGACCTTTCCCACATATTGATCATCATAATTGCATTATTTATGATTTTTCAGTTGTTTATGTTTTCTTTTAAGTTGCAATTATATTTAATTTTGGTATTGGAAATTGTTTTTATAGTTTTTAGGTGTGTTTTTAAAGTTTTATGTGTGGTTGTAGAGTTCCTACATAATGATGGGTTTATTTTGTGGAATAACAAGTTTGTAAAACATTTCAATAATTTTATTCTTAGCAGTTCTTTGAGTTTTCATTCACTATTTGGATTTCTTTTTGAAATTTATTACTTTATTAGCCTACTAGCATTTTGTTTTCATATTTTTATATATTTATATGATGTTCTAAGTCTATTTTTATGAGTTTTTTTGAATGACAGTTTTGTAGCATTTGTCAGTAGGTTTGCTCTACGTAACAAGTTTTGTAGCATTTGTCAAACTATTTAACAGTTTGATAATATATCTTTTTTTACTAACATTTCTCTATCATTTATAGTTTCTATAGTTTTTTAGCTTGCTAACATTGTACTTTTCCTATTTTCTTTATTTTTGGACTAGTCTTTCTCTATTTTCTTCTATCTACAGAAAAATAGTTTTGACTAACATTTCAGTAGATTCATTAGACATAATAATAGGTTTGGAAAACTTATCAATGGTTTTGTCAAATGTTTTAGTAGTATATTGTGGCAAATTTTTTTCTGTACTTTTCCTTTGTTTTCTATGTTTTTCATTACTTTTTTGAGTTATTTTACATTTTTGTCATTTTCTATCTCTACATAACAATGATTTTTTTATAGAGGTAGTTTTTTTACTTTATCAATTTTTGTTATCATTTTTACTAGCTTGAAGATTCCTTAGGTTGCCTTGCTCATTGCAAATAAGATACTAATAGTTTTTATGTAGGAGCACTTTCAAAAGAATTAAAAAGTGAAACCAAAAAGCTTTTATTTATTTCACTTAATTTTTATAACCTTTGTTTATTTCAAGTTTTTATTTTGTAAGTAGTAATTAAATAACTTTTCCATTTATTTTAAAAATTTATTGTTTGTATTACAATGGGTTATGTATGCTCTTTCTGTAACAACCCCACTGGGTTTTACTAGAATATAGTATTTTTTTAAAAATTAATTACACATATTCATCATATAGGTTTCACCATGAAAAATTTAATTAGTGATCTTTAACTAAATATATTCATTTAGTTAACCAATAGGTTTATAGCTAATCCACTTAGCTAAGGATCACCATGAATATACGTAACAATCATGAACAATGCTGATTAAATAATAAATATTGAATCTAATCATAAATGAAATAGTACAAATTCAACCACAATTGATACAACATTACATCCACTACTGTAGAAGTGTAATGTATAAATTTTATAATTTTCAACAATACATAATATCTTAAATAATAAAACATGATAAAAATATACACAAAACATGAGTTTCCATGAGTCAAGAGTCTCCATGACTCAAGTATAAATCTGTAATCTCAAATGTAATCTCTAGTGTAGTACTCTAGCTGAGAGGGAGAGCATCATCTGAATGATTTTTTTATCAACCATTGACCATATATCCCCATAATATCTCTAAACAAAGGGATGGCCCTCCTTTCATAGATGGGTAGATAATTATGGTATGGGAATCTAGAGTAACAAACCAAAACCTGTGTGTTGAAGATATCTAATACATAATGTGTATCATAAAGAATTCCATTCTAGCATGATATTACATAAACATGAAAACTATATCAACATATGAAATGATAATGTTTAATTAAAATATTAATTCAGCCAATGTTTTCAATAATTAATGATCTCTAGAATTAGTCAGATTCATACACACCACTCAATCGAGTTACACCTCATCTTGTATTGGTGGTGATAATTAAGCTAGTGAAATCTATGTATTGCTTATTTAGAGTCATAAATACAAGATTCGGTTAAAAATATAATATAATAATAATAATAAAGTAATTCAAAATATTTACCTTTAGATGATACAAATATGCTAAGTACATAAATATCAAATTATTAGAACACAACTATTTATTGAGAGGGGAGTGAATTCAAAAGAATATACAGATTAAAAGATAAATGTAGAGATCACATGCAAGCACAAATGCACATGACACAATAATTATGCATGGAAAAAACAAAGGGAAAAACCATGGTGAGAATAACTTATAGAAGTTACTATTCTAATCCAGCCTTACAATTCAAAGCCTCATTGGAAAACCTCACTAGTTACAATATTTAAGGATACCAATCCTAAGGAGACACCAATCCTAAGGAGACACCAATCCCCTAATTTAAGAGCACCAACTCTAAGGAATAAATCACTCCCTAATCTGAGCACCCACTCAATCTATCTGATGGCACCAACTAATCATATTCTTATAGAGTTACAATTCCAATTTATAAATTAGATTCATATATGAATCCAGATATTTGTTCTTTATTATAGGTCTATTCTACAACTGATCATATTCTCCACATTATCTTTGTGCCTTTCTTACTCTCTGATCCTCTAGTCTTACATTTAGATAATTCTTTATTTGACACACTTCATTGCCTTCACCAACCACTCTGCTCTACATTTAATTTGGCTCAATAGAAAATGTAATAGTTTAACACCTTTTGCTTTGTCCTAGATATCATATATATATATATATATATATATATATATATATATATATATATATATATATATATATATATATATATATATATATATATATATATATATATATATATATATATATATATAAATTGATGATATATGGTTTACTTCTTCTCTCTATGTTCACACTTATATTATAACACATCATGCCAATTTTGGACTTTAGTTCATTATGAATTGAATTGTAAGTTCCCACATCTCAATTATATTGCCATTAGTTACCATTGCACCAAAGGATTGACCTATTAGTGCCTTATACAAAGGTTAGAGATAACCATAACACCTTGTAATAGATTTCATGCATCATGCCATAATTTTAGTTCTCATTTATTATCTATAGCATTTGTTAGACTCAAGTTTTGATGCATAGGCTCTTTAATGTAGATTTGATCAGTTAGATCGATCAATCTCATTGTTTCTGTTGAGATTCATGGATTATATGTAAGTTTTTGCATGTTCTTGCAACTAACAATTTATCTAGACAGGACTTTAAATGTCAATCATTGATCTTTCCTTTGGTGCCATGATTCAATGGTCTCTATTCAATTATCACAACTTTAAAATGTATCCATTTGATCACCTTCTAATAGGATCATGCTATCCATTATATCTTTGTACACTTCTAAAATTTAGCTTTATCAAGATGTTAAACATCAAGATATTTATTCCATCTAAGTTTACTCACTCTATTAGATCATTCTCATCCAATCTTCCACATGTTGTTCATCTCTGAAGATGCACATCCTTTACCTTGACTTGGTCATTAAAATTTGACACCTTAACCTCATCTCACAGCTTCTTATATATTTGGATCACTTGTACTTTATCAATCTACTCAAACCTACTCGGTCTTTAACTTGCCACTGTGTTGATAAACATCAAGCACTTTATATCAT